>JAECMU010088368.1:3406-18923 GCA_016106625.1 Dracogyra subfuscus
GATATATACCAGTCGTGGTGCACTGGCTAGATTGAGAATCTTAAAAAGGAAGCTCGCTTTATTTTTCCTTTAGTAACAAGCGACCTTTATATGCATCATCCCACAGACAAGGTAGTACATATCACGGACTTTGATATACAAGTTGTGGTACATTGGCTATAACGAGAAGTAGTCCAATGGGCCCACTGACTGGGATCGTTCCTAGACCGACCGCGCAACTGGCGAGCGCTTTACCACAGGGCTACATGCTGATGGTGTCGTAATATAAATATTGCACTCTTTTGTTTCCTAAAACAGGTCAGGTCAGGTCATAGGGTTTAACGTGCACATTCAGAGCAAGCTGCTGTAGCGCACGCCTGTCGTGGGTGCAAGTGCTTGCGAAGCAAGCTCTTCCATCCAAGACAGAAAGTTGGGTGGGGGCAGAGGGGACCACCTGCACTGGCAGGTGCAAGGGGACACCAGCAGTCCGACCGAAATCGGTAGCAGGTGTGAGTCCTAAAACAAAAAGTGGCTTTGCTTTTCAATGGATTTATCGTGGACTTAAGCATAAATGCCTTTTTGTGAAGGTTTACCTCCAAAGGTAACTATCAAACAGGATGGAAGGAAGGACTATTTTACTTGACGTCTCACACAACACATTTTAGTTACCCATTGAGCTATTTCTCGTGGTTTATGCTATTCTGTCTGTGGGATGGTGCCTATACAAGATCCCTTGCTGCTTAGAACTTGACTGTATACGATTGACACCAGACAATGCAGCTTAAACAATGGTATCAGTTCATAAAAAATATATAACAAAGAAGTCACAATGGCCCATTGCGTAGCTATATTTTTAGCAACAAAAACAACAATAACAACAACAACAACAAAACCCATCTTAACAACGAAGAAAAAGAAAATAAAACATAACACAGTGCAGGGTTTCTAGAATAATTTTTTAAACATAAAATCCACTAGCTATGGCATCAGGTTTTTTTAAAAATGTACTTGCCACTATTAAAAATTCAGCAGCCCTAATTTACTTTAAGTTAATACAATTTTACTAAATAATAGTAATAATCAGATATGTCACCTACAGAGGGAGATAAAACTTAAAAACACTTAAAGGGACATTCCTAAGTTTGTTGCAATATTTTTAGATGTTATCGACTAATAAAACATTTCTACGATTAAACTTACATATTAAATATAATTTCTTGTTTAGAATATTAGTGGCTGTATATTAAACGCGTTTCTAATCGTTCTAATATTTGTACTAAGTTAATTTTCATTTTATTTCCTAAAACATATATTAAACATACAGACATTGATATTTAAGCAATTATATTTAATATATATGTTTAATCATAGAACTATTGTATTAGTCAAAAATATCTTAACATTGTGGGATTGGAATGGAAGCAAAATATTAATATTTTCAACTTAACTACAACATTTGACCCTTTTTCCCACTAGCAGTCGGGCATGACAATACTAGTTATTTACTAGCCCAACACTGGATATCACTAGCCACGGGAGTGGGGCTACCATATCTATATAGAAACCCTGTAGTGGAAATCAATGAGATCTGATTTAGGTCGTAATTAAAGCTGCTATGTCTGGATATCATATTATAACATCATGTAGAAATATGAAATACAAGCTCAAATGCACTTTTTAAAACACTCGTGCGTGTTCGCTATGAACGGATATCGTCAAAAGTATACGCTCGATTTGTAGTCATTGCCGCCATAGCTCGGCAAAGTTCAAACTACAGGCTGTTGTTTAGTTTGTATACTAGAAACACATTAAACATGTATATTTTGTTTAATAAAATATACTAAAGTAGACAATGAACGTTTTCACTTCTTAATTTTACGTGTTAAAATCGACAAATTCAAATAAATATTATTTCGTTTGGAAAGGGTAAAGTGTGTGGGGTGGGGTGGGGGGTGGGGTTAAAGACATCAAAGTTAGAGCATATTGGTTTAATAATCATCCGACGCCATACAACCGTAAATAAAATGTGTTGAGTGCGTCGTTAAATAAAACATATCCTATCCTTCCTTCGATCTGATGTTGGATGTCAAACATTTGGTAATTTTTACAGAGATGAATTGGGTGCATGTGCGGAAGAAGGGGTAATGGAGGTAAAAACCATTACTTGCCCAAGCTTATAAAAAATTGAAATGTTTTTTCTGGGGTTAGGTCTAAGTAATGAATAAAAATAACATATATTCTTGAAAAATGTTACGTAAATCGAAGACCGTACCCTCTTCCTCTACCCCAAGAGCGTTACATAATTAGTACCGCGTATGCCAACAGCTAGCCACTGTCAAAATGTCAAGGCAAATCCCCCACTCACCGACCACTATGGATATAAATATGTTTTGGAGTTATGAGACGACCCCTCAATCAAGACATTTAAATTTGTTCAAAAATTGCGAAATCTCACGTGATCTCTTGTTGGAGAGTTCCACACTTGTGATAAGCCAATGAAAACTGAAAGCGGTACGAGCCCGACAAAAATGTTCCACTTTCAAAATAATGACTATGTGTTTGACCTGGATAAGCCAGCGTATTGAGACCAAAGATGAATGCGGCGCCATATATGCACCAAACGTAATGGGAATTTCTGTTCTATATGCTTAAATAATAAAAATATTCCAGACAGTGCCGCTTTAACTATTATTTAATGAATTCAAATTTTTTTTTAATTCACGTTGGTATCAATAGAGGTGTTATATAATAATTAATTATCGAGTATTCTTAATGGTCTACTACATACCAACGGTCAATCAATAGCAAAATTCGTTTGTTGCGTAATATTTGATCAAGATGTATACGTTTAAAACATGCCTTGACATGAAGGCCATACTAATATTATAATGTCATAGGATTTACCCTGACTGAACATTGAACTCGACCATGTGGAGTACACTCTTCAATTTTACTTATCCATTACACCTGTCAGGTCTAAGAAACCTTCACTAAAAATGTTGTTTTTCGTCAATGATTTCAGTTTGGATTGAACTAAAAAAAAAAACCCCACACAAATCGGAACTAACAAAAATGTTTTATTTCTATGTATTATTTGCAAAAACATTGGTTATATATTAAAACAAAACACCAAATAAAAAAAATAAAAAACCCAAAACAACAACAAAAGAACCCAAAACCCCGCAACAAAACCCCCAACAAACAACAATAAAATCCCAACAAAACAAACACACACCAACAAAATTCCCCCCCCCCCCAAAAAAAAAACACAAAAAAAAACACACACACAAAAACAACAACAAAACAAAACAACAACAACACACACAAAGAAGAAACAATAAGAAGCAGCAAAATACCACCCACCCCCATTCATTAAACAGTACATATCTACCAAATCTGAATGACAAAAAACGTATTCGTTGATCACAATTGTATATCTGCACAAGGTAGAGTTGAAAGGATGTTTTAGTCAGAAGTCGTGAATGCCTCCATGGTCCACTATCAGGTGCTCATCCTTAGGAGGACCGCCACTCCCCTGCTGGGAGATCTGTAACAGCTAGTTGATATCGACATTCTTTGTTACTTGCATGATATTGAATGATGCCTTAATTTAGTTAACACACATCATGGATTTGTAATGTTATAGGATCTATAGAGACCTAAGATAATACTCGGTCGGCTGAAGTAAACTCATTCACTTTTTAACTTTTAATTTAATATTACAAGTTCAACAGAACTAATCGACATCAACTTTGGTAGTGTATGCGACGGAATAATGTTCTGATGTTGTAATGTTGTAGGAACTATATATATTAAAGCTTGGACTTGGTCAGCCAAAAATAAACTCTATCCCTCGTTTACGTTTCAATATACACATTCAAGTTTAACAGGCCTAATCGATATCAACATTATTGTCAATGTTGCATGCGACTGAATAATGCCCTGATGTAATGTTGAAGGATATATATATACTAAAGCTTACACTTGGTCAGCCAGAGTAAACCCTGCACTCTTTTTCTTTTCAATACACCTTTCAGGTCTAACAGACCTAGTTGACATCGACAATCTTGGCAATGTTGCAGGCAACGGAATGATGCCCTGATGATGTAATGTAAGATCTATAAATAAAGAAGTTTGGAGTTAATCAGCTAGAGTAAAACCTGCACCCCTTAATTGTCCATTACATCTTTCGGGTCTAACAGGCCTAGTAGACATCAACATTACTGGTAATGTTGCATTTAGCTTAATGCGGAGGTTAAGCAACTTAGTGGACTTGTAATGTCACAGGATCTATATAGTCTGAAGTGTGAACTCGGTCGGCTGGAGAACATTCCTTAAATCTTAATGTTCCATTAAACCGTGTGAGGTCTACCAGACACTGTCAGTCTAGACATGCTTGATAATTCTGGATACGTTTTAACTTTGCACTGACTAAAATGATCTTCATCATCAGGCTAGATATTAATCGAGGTCATCTGCTCCAAGGCTCTTTGCTCTGGAGTTTTCAATGGCAGTGACACAACATTACAACTCGTTATTCTAAGAGAACTAGTTGATGTGGCTATATTTGATGATGCTGTTTGTGTCTTAGCTGTTGGCGCCTCAATGGACCTTCACACCTCGTTGGTCTGTCAGATGTCGAACCATTTGCTACTGTTGCCCGTGATTTAAAATCGACCCGATCAGAAATATCAGCTTGGGCATGCATTGAGGAAACACTGTGAGCAACTGTTGATAATGTTGGATGCGGACCTAAACGTCTGAGACAACCAGGTGATGCCCACATATTTGGTATTGTTGCTTGAGTTTTAAATTCTTCCTGGTTAAAAACAGTTGCATCATCTCTTAGTGATGCTACAGGCTGGATGCAAATTGAACATGCGTCATGATCAGCTGTTCTTTGATATGAAATGCCTGGTCTAAGATAACCAGATGATGTCGACCCATTTGACCGCCTTTCTTGATGGATACACATTGAGGATACGTCTGGTGTAGCTGTTGATAATGTTGAACGTGTTTGAGCGACACTCTGATTGTGTAGAACTACATCATAAGCATCATCTCTTAGTGATACTACAGGCTGGATGCACATTGAACATGCGTCATGATCAGCTGTTCTTTGATATTGAATGCCTGGTCTAAGATAACCAGATGATGTCGATCCATTTGACTGCCTTTCTTGATTGATACACATTGAGGATACATCTGGTGTAGCTGTTGATAATGTAGGACGTGTTTGAGCGACACTCTGATTGTGTAGACATACATCATAACCAAAACCTCTAAGATCACCAGACATCAACATATTTGACTGCCTTGCTTGATGGATACACATTGAGGATACGTCGGGTACACCTGTTGCTAATGTCCGACATGTTTGAGAAACGCTCTGATTTTGTGGACCTATATCATGACCTAACGCTGATGTCGCCATATTTGATTGTCTTGCTTGCGTTTCAAACGGTCGCTGACCAGAAACACTTGTGCTAATTTCGTCAATCTCCTCATACGTGTGTGACGTCACGGTCCCACTCGACAACGGCTCTTGTTCGGCTGTTTCCTGAGGTGTTCGCTCTTTCTTTCTGCAATAAAAATACCAGACACCAGATTATAACATATATGTACCAGAATTAAGTTCAGTTGTAAGCCATCCGCTCTTAGTGTATTAAGTCATAGATCACAACCTTCATCGGTAACCTCTGAAACAGGACTTCACTAATATAATTAAAAGTGCATGGTATGTGACTCATGTGCGCCTAGAAACGACCTACTGCTTTTAATTGAAACGAGTATCGTGTTCGACCGCACGGTTCTTCTCTCATACTTCACCGTCTTTGCCGTGGTCAAAATTATATTTTAAAGGGATATTCATGAGTTTGCTGCAGTCTTTAAGATGTTATCGATTAACAGAGTCTTTTTAATGATCGTAATTACATATCAAATATATTTTTTCTGCTTAAAATATTACTGGCTGTATATTAAACGTGTTTCTGATCGTCCTAATATTTGTACTAGGTTAAATTTCATCGTATTTCCTGAAATATTGTTCTTTTCATATGTATGAAATTATTTGATGACGAAATCCAGTAAATACTGCACTCTTTTTCCTAAAACAAAAAGTTGCTTTTCTTTTTTTAGAGTATTTAATGACAGACCCTACAATTTACCAAATAAGATTACAATTAATTGATTACTTCCAAACCCACAACTTTGAGCAAGTAGCGGCAGTATTTCAATGGATTCATCGTGGACTCAAGCATAAATGCCTTTTTGTGAAGGTTTACCTCCAAAGGTAACTATCAAAAAGGATGGAAGGCAGGAATGTTTTACTTGACGTCTCATTCAACACATTTTAATTACTGTTACATGACGTCGAACATGTACACAAATAGACAGGACACCCGCTGCCGTCCACTCAATAGGCTACTCTTTGCAATTAGCAGCAATGATTATTTTATGTGCAGCATCCCACTGACATAGCCCAGTGGTTAAGCGCTCGCTTGATGCGCGGTCGGTTTGAGATCGATCCCCGTCGGTGGGTCCATTGGGCTATTTCTCGTTCCAGCCAGTGCTCAACAACTGGTATACCAATTGGCCGTGGTATGTGCTATTCTGTCTGTAGGATGGTGCATATAAAAGATCCCTTGCTGCTAATCGAAAAAGCATAGCCCATGAAGTGGCGACAGAGGGTTTCCTCTCTCAATATCTGTGGGGTTCTTAGACATATGTCTGACACCACATAACCGTAAATAATGTTAATATTTCCTTCCTTCCATCCCACTGAAATGATAGTACATATACAATGTATGACTCTGGTTGCTGAATACTGACTGGAACGAGAAATAGCCCAAATGGGCCCACCGACAAGAATCTACCGTAGACCGACCGCGCATCAGGCGAGCGCTTTATACCACTGGGCTTCGTCCGGCTCCAAGTTGTAGCTAAATATAAACTATATAAATGAAACACACACACACACACACACACACACACACACACACACACACACACACAAAAAATACATACATACATATATACATACACACACACACATTACATACATGCATACATACATACACACACACACACACACACACACACACACACATATATATATATATATATACACACGCATTTTCAGAGTACTGCTAAATCTGCGAAAAATAGATAAATTGCCATGAATGTCAAACTTGATATGTGACAGAACTATACGTCAAGCTATACATAAACATTTCAGGTCGATATTTTGAGTCATAGCAAAAGAAAAGATAAGTTTGTTTTGTTTAACGATATTAGAGCACATTAATTAATCTTCGGCTACTGGATGTCAAACATTTAGTAATTCTGACACATAATCATCAGAGGAAACCTGCTATATTTTCCCATTAGCAGCAAGGGATATTTTATATGAACTTTCTCACATACAGGAAAGCTCTACCACGACATTTGACCAGTTGTGGTGCACTGGTTATAACGAGAAAAAACAAATCAGCTGAATGGATCCACCGTGGTGGTTTGATCCTGCGTCGCAAATATCTGAGGCGAGCACTCAACTAACTGAGCTAACTCCCCTCCCCTTGCAAAAGAAAGTCGGGAAATATAAGTTGTAGAAGCGTCACGAGGGGTGAATGGATTTTTATGTACCCTCTGGGAGCTCTTTTACCCCGAGCCGAAAGCGAGGGGTAAAAAGAGAAACCAGAGGGTACATAAAGATCCATTCACCCCGAGTGACGCTTCTACAACGAATTTATCTTGCCGACATGTTAATTAATTAACCAATACACTATAATAAAATAACTCTAAACTATAGCACTACTTACGAAAAACAGTCCATTCACGCGGACGCAAAAGAAAGCACTTGAAGGCGAGACAAAATAGTTCCATCAAAATAATAAATAAAGAACATAAATTTAGAAAAATATTTTTTTAAACATTACATTTTATTGCTATGATTGTTTTAAATAGTGTTTGTTGTCCCAGCATTAATACAGGTGAAAGTAAATTACTGAAAACGACAGGCAGGGTACATGAGAAAACAATAGTCATTTTTACCCCGCCTGGAATTCTCTTACGCGGGGTATAAGGGATTTGTCTTAGTGAAACCAGCCAATGGAATTCGAGTATTTTTCATGAAGGCGGGATAAACTAATTTTCGTATCTCTTAAGTTTAAGGGCCACAACTCTGTCAAAGTGGGTAAATCAGCATGAAAGTTAAACTTGATCTGTAACAGTGCATGATAAAGCTGTATACACAATTTCAGCTCAATATCTCCAGGCATTGTGAACATATAAAACGGTTGGAAAACTAATATATGGGACAGACGGACGGACATGCAGACAGATAATTATACTAACTGGTCAAGCTAGACATACGTACGTGTGTAATACATATATGTATTTCGCTAGACAGACGACTAATAATACGACGAACACCATGATAATTATAGCCGCCAGCATAACGACGATCTCATTCAATGATATGGTAGATTCTGCTCGCATAACATCCGGAACACCTTCTACTAGTGTTTTACTGGAAGAACTGTGCGCCCTCTGCGTAACGTTCGGAACACCTACTGGTGTTTTACTGGAAGATCTATGCGCCCTCTGCGTAACGTCCGGAACGCCTACTGGTGTTTTACTGGAAGATCTGTGCGCCCTCTGCGTAACGTCTCCCACTGGTGTTTTACTGGAAGATCTGTGCGTACTCTGCGTAACACCCCGCACATTATCCATTAAAGGTGTAGGATTTGTTGTTTTTTCTTTGATGAAATTAAGAATAACCACTGAAAATAAAGCAAATGGCATTCTGAAATGTCAATTGTAACGAGTAAAACAACATTCCGCGGCTGTTCGTTTATTCTGGAGATACGTATACTGAAAACACTGACTCCGGTTACCACTAATACACCTGAACAAGTTATAAAACGTTAAAAAGTGTGGAACAGAAGCAGGCCAAAAATATATATTAAAATGTCAGTCTTTGGTCATACCAAAGTTCCAGAAGTGACGCTGCCATGCGGCTTTGTTTAGGTTAAGTTTTGATTGCACAGTAAAGGTGGGTATATTTAGTTATTTTTACGTCCTCCTCATCTGCCATAGTCCATCCTCAATGACAATGGTGTCCCCTCCTTTGCTTTGGTACTCTAAATATTTTCCGTTACATTTTCCATGTAGCCAAAGCAATTTTTATGACTTCGACTTTGGCCGCACGTGTTTTTAAAACAAGCCATGCTATGTTGCAACCGTTTTTGTATCACCGCCAGGTTTTGTACAAAACCTGTTGCAGTGGCATGGTACTCGCAACCGTTTCTGTAATAAACGCCAGGTTTTGTAATAAATGTGTCGTGCTTCAATGTTCACGCATGATAGCGTAATTATGAACCGACTTTTAATTATTATTTTATTAATTAATCGACGAAAGACGAGAATTAGCCTTGTTGTAGGGCATTCGCTTTAATGTAATTTGAGTTAAGTGCTGGTATCATCATCATCATCATCACTATTATTATTATTATTATTATTATTATTATTATTGTTGTTATTATTCTTCTTTGACTTATAAAACCGCCATTTACATTATGCGTTGCATTTGCAACGCCTAACGTAATAAATTTTTCTATTCATTATTTTTGTTAACAAAACTTAGTTAATTAATTATAAACAACGTTTTGAAGATAATTAAACCACATTTTAGATCGTAGAAATATTTCTTCTTTGATTTATAAAAACGACAATTACATTGCAGTCGCAACCCCTAATGTAAAAAAAATTCTTCTATTGATTACTTTTGGTAACAAAACTTACTTCAATCATTATGGTTTTAAGATATTTAAACCTTATTTTAGATCGCAGAAACAGTTCTTCTTTGACTTATAAAAACGTTAATTACATTATAGGTTGCACTTGCAATGTAGTCGCAACTCCTAACGTAATCGATTTTTCTATTCATTATTTTTGTTAACAAAACTTAGTTAAATCATTATAAATAACTTTTCTAAGATAATTAAACTACCTTTTAGATCGTAGAAACATTTATTATTTGATGCATAAAGACGTCAATTACAATATGTGTTTAGTGGGTTGATAGGTGTGAGGCCACTAAACACTCTTCTCTCTCAATAACACCCACTAACAAATCTAGTATATAAACTGCAGTGAACGAGTTGTTAATAAAAATAACAATGAATACGAAATGCAAAAGAAGCAATATTTTAACACCGTAAATATATTTTAATCATCTAGGAAACACCGTTAATAATGATTAAACGAATATTTGTTAACAACAATAAAAAATGAGAAAAGTCAGTTACAACGGCGGTTGCTAATCTTATCCTAATTAACGTTCTGTAAGACAAAAACATGTTTACCATAATTATTTAAACGAACTGTACATTAAGTGTTGGTATGTATACTTTAACATTGATTTTACAATTCGACCGCAAGTGCAACACATATTGTAATTGACGTCTTTATGCATCAAATAATAAATGTTTCTACGATCTAAAAGGTGGTTTAATTATCTTAGAAACGTTATTTATAATGATTTAACTAAGTTTTGTTAAATAAAATAATGAATAGAAAAATCGATTACATTGCAAGTGCAACCCATAATGTAACTGACATTTTTATAAGTCAACGAAGAAATAAACATCTAAACTAAGGTTTAATTATCTTAAAATCATTATATACAATTGATTGAAGTAAGTTTTGTTATCAAAAATAATGAACAGAAAAAGTATATTACATTTGGGGTTGCGACTGCACTGCAAGCGCAAGGCATAATGTAATTAACGTTAGTATATTGCATTAGGAGTTGATATTACATTAGGGATTGCAACAAAGCTCTTCAAGCGTATTTAAGTACATATTCATCATGTTGAAGGTATCATCATAAATGAAATGAAACGTAATTTTGACATTCCCGAGTTTGCTGCATTGTAAGATGTTTCCGACTAATAAAATATCTCTACGATTAAACTTACATGTTGTAAAATATGTTCGTGTTTGGAGTATATCCGCGTCTGTATATTCAGTGTGTTTCTGGTCGTCTGAATATTTGTAAAAAGCCCAAACTGGATTTTGTCTTCAAATACTTTCCGTACGAACAAAACATCTTTTAGGAAATAAAATGTAAAATAAGCTAGTACAAATATTAGAACGATCAAAAACACGTTTAACATACAGCCACTAATATTCTAAACAAGAAAATATATTTAATATGTAAGTTTAATCGTAGAAATATTTTATTAGTCGATAACATCTTAAAACATTGCACCAAACTTGGAAATGTCCCTTTAAATAAACAAATAGACGTCTTAAATCATGTTTTAAGCAAGGAACTAAGCACTTTACAAATCATTCAGCTGCATAATGCCATGTCGCAAAGAAACAAAAACCGCTTACTTGTATTGATTGTGGTAACAGTGCGTTGAACGGACTTCGCTACTTCATCCAAACAATTACCGCTTTTGTCACATCTCTTCGAACAGTGGGGACAAGGGAAGTTGCAATTAATTCCAAAACGTTTGTTAACACAATTATAATGACAGTTTCTGTTGCTTCTGTCACATTTTCTACACCCAACTGGACATGGCATGTTACAGAAATCCCCCGAAAATTTGTCCTGGCATCCATCGGGACAGATACGGTTTCCCTCGCGACGAGCAGTCCGACATTTAATATCATCGTCCCTCAAGGTGAGAGAGAAATCCAGTAAAAAAAACCCAACGAAAAGTCCTAAATCAGTGTTGGCATGTACCATGGTTTATATGAGTTTACTTGTGTGGACAGAAACAAATGTCTACAGAGTAAGCTAGAAGATCACCCCGACTGACACATTCGGTGAGACGACTTACACCACCTGAAAAAAGAGAAGTGGATGTTTAGTTTAAACTACGGTTATTAGAGATATGGGGTGGGTCCAGGATTACGTGAAGTGGAGTCACAAAATTCTAAAAATGGCAAATTGGAGTTGTCGAAGGCAAGACATGCTCTACAATTTAAATTTTTTAAATAATAATAATGTTCAGAGACGTCTGTTCAGGGCAATTATTTAGAGTTGTATGTTGTGAATGATGAATTGTTTTTAAAGGGACATTCCTGAGTTTGCTACATTGTAAGATGTTTCCGACTAATAAAATATTTCTACGATTAAACTTACATATTCAGTATATTTTCTCGTTTAGAATACCAGTGTCTATAATTTATATTCAATGTGTTTCTGGTCGTCTTGATATTTGTAAAAAGCCCAAACTAGATTTTGTCTTCAAATAATTTCGTACGTACGAAAATAAATTGTTTTTAGAAATAAAATGAAATGTAATCTAGTACAAATATTAGAACGACCAGAAACACGTTTAATATTTAGCCACTAATATTTTATGCAGCAAAATATATTTGATCTGTAATTACAATTGTTGAACAGTCTTTGTTATTCTATAACATCTCCAAACGTGTAGCAAACTCAGGAACACAATTTAAAAATTTTTTTTTTTAAATCGCAGCAAATCCCAACAAGACAATCAACAATAAAAAAAATAAAAGGTAAAAAAACAACAACCAAAAAACAAAAACAAAAAACCCCAATCAACAACGTCATCCCTATAACACCAGTCAAACAAAAAACACAACAACGCCCCCCCTCCCCCAAAAAAAATAAATAAAAAATAAATATATATATATATATATAAATCCCACCACCACCACCAACAACAACAAAAACACCACAACCACTACACACATAAACCCAACAACCGGTCCCTACCACAAATAATACAATTATTGTGGTTCAGCTGATTACTTCCTGGTACTGCGGATTATAAATTAGAGGACTGCTTCCGAGATTGTTTCTTAGCCGGGTGGTTAAATGGCTTATTCTTAGCAAGACACGAGAAGTTTAAGACATTTGACCCTTTCCTCACTTTGTTCCCGGTACATTTTTGTATGGCATAAATTGTAAATATGCATTGTAATATTATTTAAATTGAAATCAAAACAAACCAACACAGTACCGACTTAAATGCAGTATGCACTATGTTTAAGGTACAATCCTAATATTTTCAAATGTAGCGAGTTGTCGTTATACAAAGAGTATTTTCCTTTTACAGTATAAATGATAAACAAAGAAGAAAGAAATTAAAAAATATATTTTTTATTTAACGACGCACTCAACACATTTTATTTATGGTTATATGGCGTCACACATATGATTAAGGACCACACATATACTGAGGGAGGAAACCCGCTGTCGCCAGTTCATGAGCTACTCTTTTCGATTAGCAAGGGAACTTTTATATGCACCATCCCACAGACAGGGTACATTCCACGGCCTTTACTATACCAGTCGTGGTGCACTGGCTGGAACGAGAAATAGTCCAATGGGCCCGCCCACGGGATCGATCCCACACCAACCGCGCATCGAGCGAGCGCCTTACCACTAGAGTACATTCCGCCCCAAACATGGCGGAGATGTATTACCATACAAGCCTGAGCCGACTGCGCTATGTGACCGGGGATAAATTAAAACGTGAAGGATCATTTTATTAAACATACCTCTGTCATCCCGAATTCATCCCATTTGAGCGTCCGTATATTATATGCAGTATGTGTGACAATATTTCGAGACATTAGCTAAACTCTTTTGACCGCAAGATAACTGTTCAGGTGAATCATTTATTTCTGGGAAATCACAGGTTAGCTTCCCGGAAATCTACTCCGGGTATATACAGTGACACCCGTTTCAATGCAGCAACCTATTAGACTGTCAGAAAGAGAATCTTTAAAAACGTGGATGATTACTGCAGTTCCAGATATATTATATTACATAGTATGAAATACGTAAGGTGGATTCTTAAGACATGTGGTTGATTAATAAAGTTGCTGCTTAACACAGGTTTTACTGTAGTCTTTCACAATAGTACGTTAGTTTCGGTTTAAATGACTAAGTACGGTAGTAGCTCGCGAAAGAGGGGTCGAAATGGGTGCATGGATGGCTGCTACTAAATTAATTTGACCTTTTGGCTTGATACAATAAAACCTCGTACGCATTCAGAAGCAAAGACACAAAGGTAATCACTGAGAGGAGGAAACTTATAAGTTATATGTATACATATTTAATATACATTTAAACATCAATAGAGACAGGCAAACCGACCTGTATGATTTTTATATTATTGCAATAGTTGGTCCCTGATTTTGTTTGCTCTTAATAAAAATATCAAAGTTATTAAGTCTTTGTTGTTTTCAATGGATAGAAGCTGAACACGTCTGAAAACACTAGCATGTAAACATTTATGACTTTTTCTTTTAAAACATTGCATATTGAACACTGAATAATTAAATGTTGCTCATCTTCTACCTCATTGTTATTGCAAAATGTGCCTACTCTTTCTTGCCTATTAATACCTCTATACCGGCCGGATTCTACATTTAGTTTATAAGCAGATATTCAAATTTGTACTATTACCTTTAAATGCTAATTGTCTGTTGGTTTTCGAAGGTACATTTGTAATTTAAATTCATATAGCAGATGTTAATAGAGTTTCTCCTTTGGTATTGCTGTTATTTGGCTGTAACCATGCTTCTTACATGTGCCGCGTATCCATTCCTTAATACTATTATATCTACTGTTATTAACTTGTGTTAAATCCTATATATAATTTAAAACAAGCTCATTTAGTTCCAGTTTAATATTCATTAATCAGTTATCGTAGCTAAGACCACTATTAAAGGGAGATTCCCGAGTTTGTTACATTGTAAGATATTTTCGACTAATAAAATATTGCTACGATTAAACTTTCATATTAAATATATTGTTTTTGTTTAGAATATCAATGTCTGTATATTCAATGTGTTTCTGGTCATCTTAATATTTGTAAGAAGCCCAAACTGGATTTCGTCTTCAAATAATTTCGTACGTAAGAAAATATATTTTTAAGAAATTAAATGAAAATTAACCTAGTACAAATATTAGAACGTTCAGAAACACGTTTAATATAGAGCCACTAATATTCTAAACAAGAACATATATTTAATATGTAAATTTAATCGCAGAAATATTTTATTAGTCGATGAAATATTTTATTAGTCGATAACATCTTAAAATATTGCAGCAAAGTCAGGAATGTCCCTTTAATAACTTAGTTTCCATTTTTTACTTTCTTATTACACACATTTACCATTGATAACAGGACTTGGCATCCTTGTTCAACAACTCGTTTCTGTGTACGACTAAATTTACTAAAACCCAAGGGGAGACCCTTGAATTCTCAGTCGGAGTGTGAACTCTTATCATTCATCTAATAGCCTAGACACATACATTTTATCTGTATCACCATGTTGTTAACTTATTAATTATGTTTGTTTGTAACATATTTTATTGTATATAATACACAAAATGATTGGACACAAGTTATCCAACTTACGAGGCCCTCTCCTAATTACAAATATTATAACATTATAGGCGACTACTATTACTACAATCTGATTAAAATTAGCTCTACTGGGTCTAGCCAGTAGATCTAACAGCATTGCATGGCCT
>JAECMU010088400.1:1153-12604 GCA_016106625.1 Dracogyra subfuscus
CCAAAAAAAAAAAAAAAAAACACAACAACACACACACACACACAAAACCCCACATCCACCAAGCAAACAAACATAACACCACCGCAAACCACAACCCCCAAAAAACCCAAAACGCCCCGCCTTCAACAACAACAGAATAAAACAAGTCTGTGATTCATATATAAACGTTACTACTCAACCGTTTTAACTCAAACTGTTTAGAAACCGGCACTGAGATGCCAACCCAATAACTGTCAGCCTCAAAGCTGATGGTTCACCTGCACTAGTCCCGCCCAAGTCCAATATTTTTAACATGCTCATATACCACCAGAGTTTCGAGGATGTCTGTCCCAGGTGCCGCGTCTGGATAGCCAACGACCAGACTCGGGACAGAATAAACCAGTCGAGAGCAAACTGTGTACAAGTGCACACTGTTTACAAATTCATACGTATGTACTTACTATTTTAACAATTCGCACTAAATAAAGGTATTTAGGTACCTTTTTTGTTTTTGCAATTGGAACACAAGTACCGACTGTTTATTGTTTTAACAATTCGAACACAAGTACTGACTGTTTATTGTTTTAACAATTAGAACACAAGTACTAACTTTATTGTTTTAACAATTCGAACACAAGTACCGNNNNAAGTACCGACTGTTTATTGGTTTAACAATTCGAACACAAGTACTGACTGTTTATTGTTTTAACAATTCGAACACAAGTACCGACTGTTTATTGTTTTAACAATTCGAACACAAGTACCAACTGTTTATTGTTTTAACAATTCGAACATAAGTACCAACTGTTTACTGTTTTAACAGTTCGAACACAAGTACTGACTGTTTATTGTTTTAACAATTAGAACACAAGTACTAACTTTATTGTTTTAACAATTCGAACACAAGTACTGACTGTTTATTGTTTTAACAAATCGAACACAAGTACCGACTGTTTATTGTTTTAACAATTCGAACACAAGTACTGACTGCTTATTGTTTTAACAATTCGAACACAAGTACTGACTGTTTACTATTTTAACAATTCGTACACGGGCACTAACTCTTTACGTATCGTTCACAGGTACCTATTTTGTTCTTATTGTTTACAATTCATATACATGTACTTGCTATATGCTTGCTATTTTAACAATTCGTACACAAGAACTCACTGTTTACAATTCATATACATGCTCTTGTTAATATCACTCTTTACATATAATTTACAAATGCTTGCTGTTTTCAATTCAAACACAAATACTCACTGTTTGCAACTCATAAACAAGTGCCTACTGTTTTAACAACTGGTACACAAATACTCATTATTTACAATTCGTACTAACGTGTTTACTGTTTTATTAATTCGTACACAAGTACTCACTGTTTACAATCCGTACGACTCTCCATGGCAGCAGGAGAACTAAAATGGTTGTCGCATCTTTCCCAGTCTCGTACCACCGACTGTCCAGGAATATAAAATCCAGGGAAAATGACGCAATCACGATAAATGCGTCGAACACCTGTCGATAGAAAAACAATGCAAACCTGTTGATTATAGAACTAATTAAAAACATTGACAGATCAATCGTACACAATAAATATGGCGATGCCGTCCTCTAGGCACCACCCCACAACGAAGGTCTTGCCCCCCTTTCCCCCCCAATAAAGACTCAGTTACGCTACTGCCTCCCAATCTGTTGGGGATGAAAACGGAGCTTCATTTCTGTAAAATTAAAAGGGCGTCACCAAATGCTTTTGAAAGGGGTTTGTTTTTGCAATGAGCTAGTACACGTTATGGCATATACGTTTTTCAACGCAAAGAATTGCCATTTTATTTTTTGAACTCTAGGTTTGTTTAGTAAAACTTTAACACAGGTATTGCGCAGTAAATACGTTGGTTGTTCCCTGTTTAATAGTCAATTATTAGGCATTCAACTCTGTGATATGACATGATGGAAGACATGTTTTATTTAACGATGAACGAATACATTTTAATTTATATTTTACAAGATTGACTTACCTCGAATTTCTTCTTGAAAAAGCTTGGCCCCATACACGTGAGTTTCATCAGCGTCTGAAATATAACAGACATTGTAAATGTTTGTCCCAACTCACACATTCAGTTAGGACAAATATGCTTAGGTGTAACAAAAACAACTACCCTAAAAATAAAATAATAAAATCATGCACATGAAACGACAACACAGACAAACTCATCCCCCAATGGAAGAATGGGGAGGAAACTGAGATGGTAAAACATTTAGTGTCTCTAGTTTGGCGCCCCCACTCCCGGTATTTCACTTTTTGTATCGCCAAACACCACTCAGTAGCAACATCAACAAAAGCACCAACAACGAAACATTTCACGAACTGGGATAAAATATAATGATACATCAGCACAGCTACTAAGTACTTCATGTACAATTCAGCCCTATGTTATAAATAAATAAAATAGTATAGTATAGTAAAGTAAAGTAAAGTAAAGTAAAGTAAAGTAAAGTAAAGTTTATTTTATTTAATGACGCCACTAGAGTACATTGATTTGTTTTTATCTTATCATCGGCTATTGGACGTCGGACATATGACCATTCTGACACCTTTTTTGTATAGAGGAAACCCGCTATCGCCACATAGGTTACTCTTTTACAACAGACAGCAAGGGATATTTTATTTGCGCTTCCCACAGGCAGGATAGCACAAACCATGGCCTTTGTTGAATCAGTTATGGATCACTGGCCGGTGCAAGTGGTTTACACCTACCCAATGAGCCTTGCAGAACACTCACTCAGGGTTTGGAGTCGGTATCTGGATTGAAAATCCCATGCTTTGACTGGGATCCGAACCCAGTACCTACAAGCCTGTAGACCGATGGCCTAACCACGACGCCACCGAGGCCGGCGACAACATAGTTGTATTTTGCATTCCAATACTCAATTTTTGATTTTGGTTTAGAAATATTCTTTCTGCTATTAGTGAGAAATGAGTTACATGCAATTAATAAATTCAAGGTCATGTAGACAGCACTAACTTTGGGGTGTGGGTGTGGGTGTGGGTGGGATGTGGACGTAGTCCAGTGATAAAGCGCTCGCTTGATGCGAGGTCGGTTTAGGACCCGGTCCCCGTCGATGAGCCCATGGGGCTATTTCTCGTTCGAGCCAGTGCACCACGACTGGTATATCAAAGGCCGTGATCTGTGGAATTCTGTCTGTGGGATGGTGCATATAAAAGATCCCTTGCTACTAATGAAAACATGTAGCGGATTTCCTCTCTATAGCTGCTAAAATGACCATATGTTTGACTTCCAATAACCGATGATTAATAAATCAATATGCTCTAGTAGTGTCGTTAAACAAAACAAACACACAACACTACTTTTGTTCTTCCGCCTTATGTGGCAATATCTCAATATAGGCCATCTGCAATGTATTTCCTTCCTTTGACTCAGTTTAGTACTATTTTTATGAACAAGTACATGTACATTAGAAAATGGTATCTAGCGAGCGAAAACGTTTTCTAATGTACGAGCTCATAAAAATGGTATTAAACTGAAAGGAGTGTAGTATTTTATTTATTACCTACAAAACTACTGAAAACAATAAAAACGTCAATAAGCTTGGAAAATACATATTAGTTTTGGCAAATACATGTAGAGACGATTTACGGCAGCTTACTTAAAATATGACATCCAATAACCTGCCATTTCATTAGCTAGTATATTAATCATATTTCATCTGGTATACATCAATATATACATATATATATTTAGAATTATTACTATACCACGATAATGTTTATAGCACACACACACACACGCGCGTTCACACACACACACACACACACACACACACACACACACACACACACATATATATATATAGTGATTATATATGTATGTATTTATGCTGATAAGCTTTTTTAACTTAAGGCAAATAAAGAACTCCCCAAAACCTATAATTATCAAACAACAAAACACATTCAGAACAGCTGGTGTTCGAATGTCAGCATAAGCCCCGCCCACAGTCGAGGTTAATGACCTAGATTTTGATTTAACAAATAGTTTATTCCACGGAGCTTTTAAAAGTAATTCGTATTACTGAGAGTAAAATCAGCCCTGAGTTTAGCCAGCCGTGTTTCGCTGACGTTTACGAGCTATTTTAACTGGCTTCCGAAATGGTCATTCGTTTTAAGATGAAGCGCATAAACCAGTTTACCGGGCGTTTTTTCTGCTCGGTCTGGCTGAACTGCACTGTTGAACTGCACTGCTTTCAATAAGAAATGTACACAACCCTACGTCACACTGTGTCGACCCCATTCTCCCTTAATGTGCTTTTGGACAATCGCAATGGCGTTTATATCTCACAATGTCACGTACGATGTTGTTATTAAACTGACCATTTATCTCACAACGAGTTGTTTTAAAATGTAACCAACGAGCGAAAGCGAGTTTTGATACGTTTTTAAACGAGTTGAGAGATAAATGGTATCTAACAAACACGAATGTATTATTCTGGTTCTTACGTATTGTCAAAAGCCAGGTTTAAAAAAAAAACATTTAAGCAAAATCTTTTTCGACTAAAAGTTATTTACAGCAGCTGTACTTGTAGCTGACTTACACGTCACAGTTACATTAATGTCAGGTTAACTAAATGTCAGTCTAATGGATTTCCATCGTATAGTTTTTCATTGAATGTATGGCATTGGTGACCTGGTCATTACCTAGGAGCAACCAGTCGTATGTCTTGAAATTGTTAACACACGCCTATGTGTAACCAAAAATAACGCATGGTATTCTCACCAACGGATGTGTAAGAAATGGTGTTTATGTAAGTATATTTGCGTATGGATTATATATATTCTTTATTGCATTATGCCAACTGGCTCTTGAGCATACAAAATAACATTAAGTAAATACATTATAAAACAGGAAGTGTATATATACATTCATTTCATTTTATAAATGCTAACAATGTAATAATAATAAGAGGATAAGCTAATTAATACAACTGAATTAAATAATTTAGGATACACACACATAATATTAATATAGAGTTATGCTGGAGAAGCTTTAAATTAATTATATAATATATTATTTCGGTGTTGAAATGCTCTATAACAAAACAGAGCTAGTTTCCTCAATAACTGAACACTTTCACTGTTACATAATTGAATAAATTTGAACATACTAGGATTTGTTGTATAAAACTGAGGAATATATCTTTTACGAATGGTATTATAAACAGGACACATAAGTATAAAATGGTATTCGTCTTCAATAACGTTACAGTTATAACATACTCGGTCTTCCAGTAATACAGCATTTAGCTTTTCCCACCTTGCGGTTTCGACAGATAGCCTATGTGCCGATACACGAAGTTTAGTCAGTGCAAATCTAAAATTTTCAACATACACACAGTCTAAATATTGCTTATAACTAAATGTATCTGAGAAATTACGATATAATACAGCTCTTGTAGATAGTACTAGTTGTGATCGCCAGCTCTGTATATATATGTCTTTTAATAAATACTCCTGTTAACAAAAGTATATTACATGTGGTAATAGTGACAGATGTAATTTGATATAGGCATATATCAATTTTGTCACAATACGAGTTGGTTAACGGTATCCGACTTGACTAGACTACTTATTGCATAGAGGAGGAGATATTTTCAATATTACTTAAGCGCAGTTCTTGTTCTTTAATTAGCTCATGAAAGGAAAACGAGCTCGTGACTGGTGGCAATATACTGTGAAGGAAATGTTTGATAATGATTGACGGGTTAAACACTTTCAAATGACAAAATACACATTTTAGTTTCTATGTGGAGAATTTCGCTCAATGTTGTTCAAACCGGCTACACACTAGTGCAGGAACCACTCCATCTGGAACATAAGGTGGACATTGCGGTCTATTGGGTGGCCTCTTCCGCCAAATATCGAACTGTGGCTAATCTATTTGGCGTCAGTAAAATAAGTGTTTGAAAGTGTATTCATGATGTCTGTAATGCTCTGTCTGGTTCACTATTATCAAAATATTATGTCGTATTTCCAACTGATGCAGCTCTGAAAACGGTTATTGGTGGATATGACGAGACTTGGGGTTTTCCAAACTGTGGCGGTGCCATCGATGGTACACACATTCCAATCATCTGTACACGGCGATTAGCTGAACAGAAAGGGGTGATATGCAATAATCCTATAAGCTGTTTGTAGTCACAAGTACAATAAAACAGACATAAATGTCGGCTGTTTTATTTTGAAAAAATATGGAAACATATAGTCGAATATGTGGTGTACTATAATGTTGAGGTGTAGGCACTGTCGGATATGTGGGGTACTATAATGGTAAGGTATAGGCACTGTCGGATATGTGGGGTACTATAATGTTGAGGTGTAGGCACTGTTGAATATGTAGTGTACTATACTGTTTAGGTATAGGCACTGTCGAATATGTGGTGTACTATAATGGTAAGGTATAGGCACTGTCGGATATGTGGGGTACTATAATGTTGAGGTGTAGGCACTGTTGAATATGTGGTGTACTATAATGTTGAGGTGTAGGCACTGTTGAATATGTGGTGTACTATACTGTTTAACTTTAGGCACTGTTGAATATGTGGTGTACTATAATGCAGAGGTACACACACTGTCAAATATGTGGTGTACTATAAAGTTGAGATGTAGGTACTGTCGAACATGTGGTGTACTATAAAGTTGAGGTGTAGGCACTGTCGAATATGTGGTGTACTATAATGTTGAGATGTAGGCACTGTCGAACATGTGGTGTACTATAATGTTGAGATGTAGGCACTGTCGAACATGTGGTGTACTATAAGGTTGAGATGTAGGCACTGTCGAACATGTGGTGTACTATAAAGTTGAGGTGTATGTACTGTCGAATATGTGGTGTACTATAAAGTTGAGGTGTAGGCACTGTCGAATATGTGGTGTACTATACTGTTTAGGTATAGGCACTGTTGAACATGTGGTGTACTATAATGCAGAGGTACAGACACTGTCAAATATGTGGTGTACTATAATGTTGAGATGTAGGCACTGTCGAACATGTGGTGGGCTGACTGAGATCTAGGACGTAAAGCAAAGTTTGTAAGAGGTTTAAGGTTTATACGTACATAATTAAAATAATATATTTACAAGGACCTGGACAAATATCTAGAGTAAATGAAAATATATAATGTTATGTTAAACTGAGAGAGAGAGAGAGAGAGAGAGAGAGAGAGAGAGAGAGAGAGAGAGAGAGAGAGAGAGAGAGAGAGAGAGAGAGAGAGAGGAGGATAGAAAAAACAAAAACACATACATACACACGCACGTGTTTTGATTATGTACATATTTAGCATTATTTATAACATTTCAGTGGTCTGTAAAAAGAAGTAGGATATGCAGATATGAAGGTGTTTTACTTTACATCAATTTCACGTGACCTGTTGGGGCTGATGAAAAACAAAATGAATGAACAAAAGTAATTCTAAGATTATATATCAAATAGAGAATGGTACATTGCCCACTTCGTAACGAATTTATTAAAGCAGTTTTTGCTGAAGTGAATATGCTTCTCAATCAGGTATCTTTGTTTAACTTCGTTTTGGAAATGAATAATGTTTAACTGTACATTTTGCACTTTGCATTTATATATAAAATACTTGTCTAACAATAACAATAAATCAAAAATATTATCCGTTTTAGTATTACTTTTACATCCAAATATAACAAGTTCAAATGATAAATTTAGGTTAAATATATGATTACAAGATTTTAATAACCAATTAAAAAAATTATTCAAAAAAAGCTGAACAACTTTACATTCCCAAAATAGATGTTCTACAGATTCTCGCATTTCATGACAAAAAGTACACATTTCACTGTCAATAAGTTTTAGTTTATAAGCAAACGTGTTGGTAGTCAGTATTCTGTGAACCATCTTAATTTTATTTCTTGAGTGGTTATAAATGGCTTTAAATAGATAACAGACCAGTTTAGGTTGGCAGTGAAATGAAGTTGCCATTTTAGTATGGCAATATTCGGAAGTTTTGACAACGTTAATGTATAATAATATAATTTTGAGCCTTTTCTAATAGAGCAAAGTATCCGTTGAATCGGAGAATCGTCCGAGGAGATATTTGTTTCGACTTTTTTAATATTTGTTTTCCTAAAATATGACTTAACGGAATTAACGACGCCATGGTATTCTAGAAAAGAAACATCTAACTCGTATATATCATTAAATTCATTTAAGGTCAAAAGATCTCCTCTCTCAAGTGTATATTATGTTCGTTATACCAAAGTATGTTGATATGACAAGACAATATTTGATAGGCTGACACGTCATTTCTTTCCACCGGCGTCGCGGTTAGACCATCGGTCAACAGACTGGTAGGTACTGGGTTCGGATCCCAGTCGAGGCATGGTATTTTTAATTCAGATACCGACTCCAAACCCTGAGTGAGTACTCCGCAAGGCTCAGTGGGTATAGGTGAAACCACTTGCACCGACCAGTGATCCATAACTGGTTCAACAAAGGCCATGATTTGTGCTATCCTGCCTGTGGGAAGCGCAAATAAAAGATCCCTTGCTGCCTGTCGTAAAAGAGTAGCATATGTGGCGACAGCGATTTTCCTCTAAAACACAGTGTCAGAATGACCATACGTTTGACGTCCAATAGCCGACGATAAGATAAAAAAAATCAATGTGCTCTAGTGTCGTCGTTAAATAAAACAAACGTTACTTTGTTTTCATTTCTTTTCGAATCATCTAGTTGTGTTTTTTATATCATTTTCTTGCCACATGTTGAGTAAGCATTCTGTTTCCTTTTCTAACCACGAAGAACTGCGTGTATCATTTCCTTTGGCAGTCATTATAAACAAAGACATGGTTATGTTTATAAATAATTCAATTCATGTGCTAGACACTGCTGGTCACGTGATGTCTGGCTGCCAGTGTCAGAATATGTCTATATTATGCACCTGTTTGATGCAATAGATTGCACTTGTGTCACATAGGAAAACTATTTTCAATTCTTTTCCTCACATGAGCAAATGAGACAACTTTTGACATGACATGATTTGCGTATCGAGTAAATTTGCTCCTACTCAACAGTGGCGTAACTAGGGGGGGTGGGGTGCCCCCCATCACACCATGCCCCCCCCCCATTGGTCCCCCATTTGACATTTGATTGTACACAATAAATACACCATTGGCCCCCCAGACGAAGGTCTTGCCCCCCTTTGGCCCCCGAAAAATAAAGACTCAGTTACGCCACTGCTACTCAAATATACTTTTGCATAACCTCTGATGCTCGTGCAAATATAATTGAGAAGCATATGTAAACTCGCATTGAAACGCATTTTTATGACCGATATATATTTACTTATGAGTTTATACATACGTCAAATGAATGGAAAGTTTGTTTTGTTTGACGACACGACTTGGGTAATGTTGACATATTGTCTTAGAGAGGAAACCCACAACATTTTGCAATTAGTAACGAGGGATATTTTATATGCATCATCTCAGGATAGAACATACCACTTCCTTTCATATACCAGTCGTGGTGCACTGGCTGGAACGAGAAATAGCTAATGGACTCGCCGACAAACGTTGAAGGAAATATTCTTTACCATAACATGTCATTGTTAATCAGGACAGAACATTAGTATACATTATGATATGTTTAACAAATGTTGCCCACTCTTCTTGCTGCATAAAACCTCTGCCCAATTCGATTATAGGGTTCCTCGTCTCTCTCTCTCTCTCTCTCTCTCTCTCTCTCTCTCTCTCTCTCTCTCTCTCTCTCTCTCTCTCTCTCTCTCTCTCTCTCTCTCTGTCTCTGTCTCACTGCACTTAATGTCCTCCTGCCCTGGCGTTGCATTTGTTTTTACTTACAATTTTAAATCTGTTGCTATTTTGACAGTATTTAACCTGTGGGTCTAACATGTTCACTTAAGCTAGAAAATATACACATCATAAAGAATGTAAAAGATCAAAGCTACAATCCCCATAATTCCATATTCAGTAGGGTTGTCGATTTTTTGAGGCCACTAGATATACCGAAAAGCGTAGCATGTTAAAAAGTACATATAAAAATAGCCCCGATGCCAGTCGCCAGTAAAAGCAGCTATGTGTCAGCAGCTGGTGTCGGCTGCTAAGCTGACAATTACAACCCATGCGGGCTGTATCTCGTGAGTAGAGACGTTCATCTGCCTCTTACCCGTCTCGCTTTCTTCTCAAATCAATAACATCAATTCGTCTAATCTAGATTTTGATACACATGCATTCGTATCCACTGATGGCCCAAGGACAGAACCGTTCTCATGGCGAGATCATTAACATTAAAAGATATGGTTGCAATACAACTCTCTCTGACATCTCTCTCGTCTTACTTAGTAAGACTATACCCTCCCCTTTCCCCATCTCTCTCTCTCTCTCTCTCTCTCTCTCTCTCTCTCTCTCTCTCTCTCTCTCTCTCTCGGCGGGATTTAGTTCAGTCGGTTTAATGCTCGCCTGGGGTGCTTGCATGGCAGGATCGAATAACCTTAGTCGATCCATTCAAATGATTATATTTTTGTCTCTCGTTCCAACCACTGCATTACAATTGGTAAAAAGCCGTGATATGTGCTTTCCTGTCTGTCGGAAAGTGCATAGAAAAGATCCCTGGCTGCTAATGGAAAAATGTAGCGGGTTTCCTCTGATGACTACGAGTCAGAATTAATACTACGTGTAACAATTACAAATATTTGACATCCATTAACCGATGATTAATTAATTAATGTGCTCTAGTGGTGTCATTAAAAAAAACCCTTCTTTTCTTTGTCCTTTTCATATTAATTTCATTTCAAGTTATTTTCGTGCTTATATCCAATTAAGGTTCAAGCACGCTGTCCTGGGCATACACGTCAGCTATCTGGAATGTCTGTCCAGGACAGTGGGTTGGTTGTTAGTAGGTTAGTGGTTACTCGAATAGAAGAGAGTGCAGTGATCTTAACCAGCGAGTCGTCAAAACTCGCTCTAGGTGGCCGCCAGAACCGGGATGCGAACCCTGTACCTACCAGCCTTATGTCCCATGGCTTAACCACGACATCACCGAGGCCGATTCCCTGTCTGTATTTGTGTCCGTCCGTTCGTCTGTCTGTCCAGACGGCA
Source organism: Dracogyra subfuscus (assembly GCA_016106625.1). Taxonomy (NCBI): domain Eukaryota; kingdom Metazoa; phylum Mollusca; class Gastropoda; order Neomphalida; family Peltospiridae; genus Dracogyra; species Dracogyra subfuscus. The sequence continues at coordinate 12,288 of JAECMU010088400.1, forward strand.
GAATCAATACCACAGCCATAAGAGAATTACTTGTCCAGTGTTATAGCAAAATAGTTCCGTGGACGGAAAGGAATGGAAAGCGGGCAGCGTGGCCCAGTGGTACAGTGCCCGCCTGATGCGCGATCGGTCTAGGATCGATCCCCGTCAGCTGACCACTGGTTTTTTTTCTCGACATAACCATATGTCCGACGCCGATATAACCGTAATTAAAATGTGTTGAGTGCGTCGTTAAAACAAATTAATAAAAATGTTTTAATAATTATAGAATGCTAACAAACAAGAGTAGAAAAAACCCTGCTTGCAAGACTAGTCTATGT
>JAECMU010088430.1:0-23056 GCA_016106625.1 Dracogyra subfuscus
TGCAATAGAACTGCTTAAAATAAGCAAGTGACTTTATTGAGTTTGCTGGGTAAATGAGGATAAGAAGACATATTTTGAAGTATGTCACAGGACATGTCTATGGTTTGTATTTCCTGTGATTAGTAGGACCAGGCCTGCTGTCAGTGTTTTGTGTGTAGATCTGTGAAGGCATGCAGTGTCGTGATGCATGCTGTCTCGTTTATAACATAGTCTGGAGGTATTCTCTTTGTTGAACTAGCCACTGGCTTTAACACACATCTAACACACCATGTGATCTATAGCCGAGCTCGGTGCGGTTGCCCGCTTGTTTAAATGCCAGGGACCTGGTGTTCCCAAGTCTGCTGCATCTTGTTACTTGTTGTTGCACTTGCAGCACAAATAGAAAATTGCTTTTTAAAGTCGTCTTTCATAAGATAATGTCGTTACGGTATAACATTAATGTTTGACAGTCGATTGAAATCGTTTTGTAATTATTTTGGATACTGTTTTACTGTAATTTAATTAAACATGCTTTCTAATAGTGCCGTATAATATATTTTACACTCATTAAAATATAACAGTATAATGTCGTATAATATTTTACTCATAATTAAAACGGTATTAATGTTGTTTAATAAATAATATCGTTTAATATTTTACTTATGTTTTGGGGCAGTCGGTTGAGTGCTCGTTTGAGGTGATTACATCGCAGGATCGAACCACCTCAGTGGATCCATTCAACTGTTGTTATTTTCTCTCATTCCAACCAATGCACCACAACCGGTCAAAGGCAGTGGTATGTATTTGCTTTCCTGTCTCTGAAAAGTGCATATTAAATATTAGATCCCTAATATAATGGAAAAATGTTATAGGTTTTCTCGGATGACTTAAATTATGTGTCAAAATTACCAACTGTTTGATATCCAATAGCCAATGTGCTCTAGTGGTGTCATTATTGAAACCGAACAAACTTTAAAGAGAGACTAATTACTTCAACACGAGCCTTATGTGTTGGAAAGATGCATACCTGGACCACCAACACATACTGACACTTTAACAAATGAAAAACGTGTGATTATTTCTGCTAACTTAGGGCATTTAACTATTTCACTCTAAAATTTGATATCGTCACTGTATTGAAAGTATATCTTCACTGTAAGAAAGTTGGCATTTTAAAACTAAAGGTAAATTTCCAATAGTTAGTTATATAATGAATAGAAAATGTCATGTTTTTTGTCAAATATGATTTATATCTTATCTCGTGAAGTTTGCAATCATATCATACTCGTCATGCAAGTGCAACTCGTGGAATATGATTGCAAACTTCACGAGATGAGATATAAATCATATTTGACAAAAAAACATGAAATTGTCCTCTATAAACTGTTTAACTAAATATATTTCAATTTTCATCAACAGAACGAAATGGAGTTAGAAAAATGCATATTATTGGTAAAGTACATTGGAGCAAACATTACTACTCATAATACTCAAGTTATAATGTTCTTTTCTTTGGGACTGTGTAAATTACTAATGGTCAGTTTTGTGATTTTAGATGGGGAAGTCTACTTTAATCAAGGGTTTTACAGATTATTTATAGTAATAAAGCAGGACAGCTGATAATGTCCATTAAAGGAGGGCATTTGACCTGGTATGCATATTCAACGATATATATATTGCACATTATTGCTTAATATTAACAAGTATAAGCGTATAGTTAATTAATAAGATGGTTAAATTGACGGCTATTCTATATAACGGGCGCAATCATTTTGTACCATCCCAGTGCATGAATATGCCCTCTGGCAAGCTGGTGGTTATGTAATACCTAATGCGTCATGTCAGGAATTAGTCTTCGAACTGAAGAAACAAAACATACCTGATTTTTGCGGATGCATCCCAATATTCTGTAATCATAGTCATCGCAGTAAGCTAGCTACAATTATATATTATATTTAATACAAAATAAACCAATATTGTCAAAGTGTTGAAATAACTGTATTATGATTTAAATTAACCTATGTACTGAAATAATAATCAGAGTGTTTTCTTAGTTAATCGGTTGTTTCTTTTCGTGGCCTGTACCTGTGGTTCTTGATTGGCAGGTGTATCTTTAGATGATCCCCAGACACTGTCAAGACACACTAAAAAGACGTGCCTCTTTTATTAAGATCACAGGGTATTGTGTTATTATTGTAAGTACATGTAATTCTGTAAAACCCTTGATTAAGTAGACAAAACTGACCAATTACGTAGTCCAAAATAAAAGAAAATTATCACTTGGGTATCATGAGTGGTTGTTTTTGCTTGTACATATCCTACCAATAGGCCTAATAATATGCATTTTTTTCTTTGGATTTATTAAAAGAAAAAAATGCTATAACTCCATTTTGTTATATTGATGCAAACTGAAATAAATGTATAGTTAAATAGTTTTTTATACTATCAAGTCATTTTTATTGTTTTACAAGTCGGGTTGATTAAAGCGAAGCGCCTTATCATAAATTAGAGCATTTGTTTACACTGTGCATAATAGAGAAGTTTTGACGGAGCTGACGTCACTTCGCCCCAAACTATACTAGCAAACGTCACAACAACAAATCAAAATGGCTTCCCCCAGTTAGCAAGAATAATCATGTTTGTTTTTTTATTAATCTAAAATTATGCGTTTTTCATTTGTTAAAGTGTCAGTATGTGTTGGTGGTCCGGGTATGTATCTTTCCAATACATAAGGCTCATGTTGGAGTTTACCTTTAAAGAGTCCGTATGTGTTGGTGGTCCGGGTATGTATCTTTCCAATACATAAGGCTCATGTTGGAGTTTATTCTACCTTTAACAATGTAGGGGAGGCAGGTTATCCCACATTACCCTGTGATCTTTAAAAAACTGGCAAGTATTTTTGTATGTGTGTCTAGACAGTGGTAATCACTTATGTTGCCTGGATACTATGCAACATACACCTGCTAATCAGCAATTACAGAAATTAACTAAGAAACATTCCGATTATCAGGTCAGTCTGTGCAGTTATTTCGACACTTTGACAGTGGTGGTTTACTGGGATGGATATTATTACAGAACATTGTGATGCATCCGCTAAAATCAGATACATTTTGTTTCTTCAGTTCTAAGACTAATTTCTGACATGGCACGTTATGTATTACGTAACCACCTGGGATGGTACAAAACGGCTGTGCCTGTTATACATATAATAGCCGTCACATTTATTCATTTTATTAATTAACGATACGATTATACTTGCTGATATTAAGCAATAATGTGCATTACATGTATATATTGTTAAATATGCATACCGATCTAAAACCCTTACTTTAGCATTCCTTTAAACTTTAATCAATGACGTGTTTTGTATTGTATATATCCTTAAACTTTTTACTGAAATTAATTAATCACAATTTAATTGTTATATATATATCAGAGATGGGCCGATTACCTGACAAAAGTAATCGATTATGATTATCATGGGTGGACAGTTTCGGTGAGCATAAGCATTCGATTCTAAATCATATCAATATTTATACACAGACCATTGTCATTCAAATACCTGCCTTTTTATTAGTATTTCTACACTTCAAATGAACACTAAACTGACCGCTATAGCAAAGATCACTTCGCGTGCGTCATAAACTAAAGTAGTATATATTGTTAACTATGTCACCTGTTTTGGTGAGTGAAACGTTTAGTGGTATAGCTTGCAGCCAAAACTTCCAACATAAAACTTTTCAGTCTTTTATCAAAACATGCATGTTGTTCAACAAAACATGTACTTATAATAATTTATAAAAAAATATTCTAAATATTTTAAGACAAATTACAAAAAGGAGTCCTGGAGAACCAATGTTAATAGACAACATTTTAGGAACACTAGTACAACAATTCTGATGTCTTGCAGTTGTGATAAAAGTTGAACAAATTAATTGTTATAATGGTAAAATTGTTTGGTTAAAACATATAAGCTGCATTCTGATTTTTAATATATATATATATACAAACAAATGTCCAGAAATATCTTTATGTTAAAATATATAAGGACCATATATTTTTGGCAAGTATCTGTAAAGAGAGTTTTGCCAGCAGACGCTGTGACAACCATGTGATTTTAATAACAAAACAGCAGTACAGCTGAAAACAGACAAAAGTAGTTTTTAAAAACAAGTTTTGTTTCAAATAACAGTCTTCAAAAATCAAAGAAAAAGGGCATTAAGAAATGTGCCGTGTTTATGACTGGGTAAAGTTCGATCTTGCTTTCTTTGCTCGTTTTAACCTTATTTTTACTAACATTTCTCTTAATGTGATAGACATTTGTTTGCTTTCCACACGCAAAAGTCATCGACGTCAGAAATCTTCAAATGTACATACTGTCAAGCACAAACGACGAAACCACCGAAATAGGGCCCTCACCGAAACAGGGCCACGGACGATACTTTATAATGTCATGACTATGATTCCAAAATAATTGAAAGTAATCGATTATGATTGCGATTGTGAATACATTGTCTAGCAATCATTATTACCATCATGTTTACATTTCCACAAATCTACACAAATAATGAAGTTATGCACTTTATTTTACAACCATACTGATTTCATTCATTGAAAGACAATGGATAATTTTGGATTATTTATTAAATTATTTCAAACATTTATAAGCATATGTATAATGCAAGAAGGGAATCAAGAAATGTTTTATTTAATGACACAGTCAACACATTTTATTTATGGTTATATGGCATCAGACATATGGTTATAAGGATCTCACAGATATTGAGATGAAAACCACTTGTCACCACTTCGTGGGCTACTCTTTTCGATTAGCAGCAAAGGACCTTTTATTTGCACTTCCTGGAGAGAATCAGTTTCCAAAACCAGATTTATTATTCTTAAATTTGGATTATTGACGAAAAGGTACCCATAACCATAGGTATAATTATTGTATCAATGCATAACATATATATTTTGTTATATTATTGAAATAAACCATAATTAGTAATTGCAAACTGTCTGATCACTATTACTTGTTTTTTTTTACCATCCACAAATTAAAATAAATGAAGAAATAAAGAACAAAAGAAAACAGAAAGTAAATAAATAATTAAATTGGCATCTGCATGCATATACATGTGCACAAGTTGTTTATTGCATTTAATTGTTGACATATTCTAAAAATGACTATTAATGAATCGATTTGCAGTCAAGCTTGCTTTGTGCCATATTATAAAGATCCAATATTTTATTGGTGAAAATTACAAGTATCTTGGCATGGGTGCTCTATAATTATGCCACATTATAGTTTAATTACTTTGTTTCATTAAATATACATGTATTAGCAGATTCATTTTGAATATTAATATATTTATACTGTTGCATATTAAACTAGGCTTGGGTTGATAAGAAGATTTTAAGGGTTATATAACAGTGGTCAGCAAGAAATACTGGTATTAATCAGGCTTACATTTACTAACATAAATAAATAAATTTCAGAATGAACACAGCATTAATAACAAAAACCTGGTTACTACTATCATGTTTGAAGTCATCCCGCCTTATGAAGTAATTATTGCGTGAGCAGACTAAAAAATAAGTTTTTACATAATTACAAATATCATTTTTTTATTTTATTGTTTTATTAATGACAATACCAACCATTGTTACCGAGTTCAATTATTCTGAATACTCATCACAACAACTGATGCTTGATAACAAAGATTCAAAATTTGGCATAGTTGTTGTTATTTACTTCTGCTTTTCTGTCAGCGTCACACATATGACATCGCACAAATGTTTATAAACAGCATTTACTTCAAAACATTTAGAGGAGCATGCATTTTGCTTCAGAAAAAGATTCAATGTTGGTATTTTAAAACTAAATACGTCCAGCTAAACGGAGAAAAGTAGCATATGAATATGCAAATAGGCACTTAGTGAATCCCCCAAATTTCTGCTCAAGTGGATTTGATTAGACAGTCAAATTTGACGTTATATACAGAGTAAATTAGAATTAGGAGATAACCATATGGAGTTTTTAGATTTGTGGGTGTTATTGTCTATTTGATCCTGCAAATCCTGGCCACAATCTAACTGCAGACCCTTGAACTGTCAACCCTTGAACTGTCAACTTGGCCTGTTCCAATTTCCGGGTGTTATTTTCATTTGATCCTTGAAAAAGAATGTAATTAACCAATCACAATACAGAACACACTTGCCATCAGTTTACTGTTATTATTTAACTTCAATATAGGAAGGATTATATATGCCATGCAGGGCTTCTCCCTTCACATCTGTCATAGGCTTTAATGTCCACATTCAGAACAAGCTGTTACCAGTCTCAGTGGTGTCGTGGTTAATCTACTGGACATAAAGCTGGTAGGTACTGGGTTCGCAGCCCGGTACTGGCTCCCACCCAGAGCGAGTTTTAACGACTCAATGGGTAGGTGTAAGACCACTACACTTTCTCTCTCACAATAACTAACAACTAACCCACTGTCCTAGACAGACAACCCAGATAGCTGAGGTGTGTGCCCAGGACAGCGTGCTGGACTTTAATAACTGATAGCGGGCAGCATAGCCCAGTGGTACAGTGCCCGCCTGATGCGCGGTCGGTCTAGGATCGATCCCCGTCAGCTAACCACTGGGGTTTTTTCTCGACATAACCATATGTCCGACGCCGATATAACCGTCATTATAATGTGTTGAGTGCGTCGTTAAACAAAACCAAACAAATTAATAACTGATAAGCAGGAAAATAAGTTGAAGTGATGTGAACAAGCTGCTGCCTGTCATGGCACAGGTGTGGACTTCCACCTGATCCTCTGTCCAGGACAGGACATCTGTCATGTCATAGGATTACAACAAGTTGTTGTAGCGCACGCCTGTCTTGGGCGCAGTGTCGGCCTCTCCGTCTAGGACAGGAAAGGTGGGGGTGGGAGAGGAGGGACCGCCTGCACTGGCAGGTGCAATGGAGCACCAGCAGCCTTACAAAGTCGGTAGCAGGTGGGGATGGGTTGTGGTGGTGCTGTGGAATTTAGAATGGAGCAATTAATATGCCAAAGAGAAAAAGGTGTGCAATTTTGATTGAGCAATTTTGGTGCATGCAGTTAGGACATCTGTTTTGCTGTTCACCTTATATACTAGCCTATATGTATCTAACACTAGTAACAGTTCTACTAAGACTTGATTATTAAGTTAGAAGTTTGTTACCCCCCCCCCCCCATCCCCCCCCGCGACATGCACCCAGCCGCCATCCCACCCCAAAGTATAAAATCCTGCAGTGAGTTTGTATTTAAATTACACCATCCTCGATGGTGTCGTGGTTAAGCCATCGGATATAAGACTGGTAGGTTGAGGGTTCACAGCCTGTTACAGGCTCCCACTAAGAGCCAGTTTTAATGACTTGATAGGTAGATGTAAGACCACTACACCCTCTTCTCTATCGCTAAGCACTAACAAGTAACCCACTGTCCTAGACAGACAGCCCATACAGCTGAGTTGTACGTGTGCCCAGCATTGTATACTTGAACCTTAATTGGATGTAAGCACAAAAATAAGTTGAATGAATGAATGCCACTTATTGGGTTGATCACACCTGCCTGTACCTAAAACAGTTTGGATGTACCAGTCTTGTTCTCTACATACTGGCATGTCGTTAACCATCAGCTGGTTACTGTTCACCAGACAAGAGTTGGTTTGGGGTCTAATTAACTGATACACAGCTGCTTCAAGTCTTTAGTACAGAGTGAGGTGTCGCCCAAGGGGCAATGGGTCTTTAGATTCATCTCCCTCACTGAGCCCATTAGCTTCTCAAAACAGCTTACTCTTATTGCAACTGGGGCAGGACGTGGATCAGCGGTGAAGGACTCGCCTGATGCACAATCAGTCTAGGATGTACTAGTCGCCAAATGGAGAAAAAAAGTTGCACATATGTGACCAAATCAGTCACAATGTAGAGGGCTGATTATGTAATGTTAAAGTTCTTTTTTATTTTCTTTTTTTTGTATAACGACGCACTCAACATATTATAAGTACGGTTATATCGGCATCGGACATATGATTATGTCAAGAAAAAACCCCAGTGGTTAGCTGACAGGGATCGATCCTAGACCGACCGCGCATCAGGCGGGCACTGTACCACTGGGCTATGCTGCCCGCGTAATGTTAAAGGGACATGCCCTAGGTTTTAAAGGCATATTTTTCACGATTACAGCCACTGAAATCAAACACTACCGGTACTTATATTTTATTGTTTAGGTTATATCCATATACAGCTGAAGTGTTTCTGATCATCCTGGTGTTTCTAATACCACAAAAAGCATTTTTCATATTTTTAAAAACACACGTGCGTCTGAGAAGTAACAGTTATGGAATTGCGTTTTAGTCTATTTTTAAGGGTATTTCAATGTCGCAGATTCTTGTTTCACTCTGTTGTATCCATATTTGTATATTAACCAAACTTATTGTCAATTTTTATGGGTTAAAGCTAGGGTCTAGGTGAAAAATATGCCTTAGTGTTTAAAAACTAGGGTCTGTCCCTTTGAATTAAATGTTTTTATTAAAAAAGTAAGTCTGCATGAAACCTGTTACAGTATGGCTATACTGAATGAGGAATGATATTGACTCTCTGTTATTGTAAACTGGCCTCAGTGGCGTCGTGGTTAGGCCATTGGTCTTCAGACTGGTAGCTTCTAGGTTCGGATCCCAGTCGAGGCATGGGATTTTTAATACAGATACCAGCTCCAAACCCTGAGTGAGTGCTCAGCAAGGCTCAATGAGTAGGTGTAAACCACTTGCACCGACCAGTGATCCATAACTGTTTCAACAAAGGCCATGGTTTGTGCTATCCTGCCTATAGGAAGAGCAAATCGACATAAGAGTAGCCCATGAAGTGACGGCAGCAGGTTTCCTCTCAAAATCTGTGTGGTCCTTGACCATATGTCTGACGCCATATAACTGTAAATAAAATGTGTTGAGTGCATCATTAAATAAAACATTTCTTTCTTTCTCTATTATTGTAAGGTTTAATCATTAGTGAAATCAACTTGAGCTATATATATAGCCCTTAATTCACCGTTAACATCAACATGTAACTGATATTCTCAATGTCAGTGGTATACGGCTCTTAGCTGCATGGTTCAATAAATCTCAGTCGACTTATATTTCCATCATCCCCACCACTACTGATATGTGTTAAGGCCAAGAATTTAAATTCCATATTTAAATGTGGTAAGATATTGTTAAACAAGCATTTAGCAGCAAGGGATCTTTTACATTGTTTTAGAACAAACAAGGAGCAGCTTGCAGATTAATGGTTTAATTAAACGTATTTAATTATAAATTTAATGTGATAATATTTTACTTTTATTCAATTAAGCACATGTAGAACTCCCTTACATACCGTGTATAATATATATATATAAAATTTAATTTTCTTTTCGTCTATACACTTTATGGTAATCTGATTGGTCGAGAGGTGCTTTCTTAAAAAACAAGAAGTTACGGCTATGCCCCCCCATCCCCCTAACTCACAACTTTTCTGTAGCTACATGTAGCTGGATTATTCCGGCAACCATATTTAGATATTTTTACAGAGAAAACACACGTGAAAGATGCAAAAAGCAATAACTTTGTCACATGTCTTTTATTCGATAGTTTTTATACAATAAATTAATGAAAAAATACATCGCTACTGTAATGAGACTCAGTCGGTGGCCAAAGAAATGTAGGAACGTTCACGGCTGACTTACTTGTAAGGGTTGTTCTACAGCTGTCGGTGAGAGTTAAAGGGTTAATCTCCTGACAGTGTAGTTGTTTGACACGTTCCCTTCATTCACATTCATGAAATATAAACTAAACACAAATTGGACAAATCCCTCCAACATAACTAAACAAGCCGTTAAATGCACTCTTTTGTGATATAATTATTAATGAAGTTTACAGGCTTATTTTAAAGCTAAAGAAAATATATTAAGTTATTTATTGTTAAAGTATGCAATATTAAGTTATTATTGTTAAAGTGTGCATATAAATTTAATTATAAGCTTTGACCACATTCATTTTTTTTTTTCATGCAAGTATATAATTGTGGTCAATTGTTAAATATCCCCGATTTCATGTAGCTGTTCATACATGAGTGAGTATATACATGTATATATTGGTTCTTTGCTTCACATAAAAATTTACATGACACATGTATCATGTTCCATTTTTACAATTGCAAGTATATACACTGTACATTTTATTGATGTAAAATACTATGTAATAAGAATCAAACTCTTTATTGAGGAAATTAATCCCCGGAATGGTTCAGATATCCCCATCAGTAGCTGAATGAGAGACGTTTTATGCCAAATACATGTAGCATTATAAAAATATGTCTGCATGTTTGTTTTCAATAAACATTAACATTTACTGACTCATTAACATATTAATTTATTATGTTTTTTAAACATTGTCAAAATAAGTGCAGATAATGTAACATATGTTTTCTATGTCATGTTATATTATTTGGACCATGCAATCCAAGCATTTAATTTATAATCTTGAGTATACATTTACAGATTTGAATTATTTGATGATAATACTGGTCACAATTGACTGTATTAAATTTAAAGTCACAAATTCTTGTTTATGATGGTCATTGGATTTGTCAGAATTGATAATTTAAACCAAACTTTATAACTATTAATTATTAAGTAATTATAGGATATTAAACTTGCTACCAATTTGTATCATGCATGTTTATGTCCTGACTGAAATAATTATCAGTTGTCTCAATGAAAATTATTCGAGAGACATATAAAGTTGATATGACATGGTAACGAGTTTAATATCCTATTTATTACTGATGATCGATCTTAATGTATATTACTCAACTCGTTTAGTTGACGTTTCTGTAAGTTGTAATGCACCAGTTGATGACGACTTGTGTGTGACATCAAAGTGTTACAACTGTCTCACTTGGCATTATAGTTGGACATGTCAATTTGATATGTACATGTCCATTGTACCAAGAAACTGATAACCATATGGGTAATAATGTATATATATAATTAGGAAATAACCATATGGAGTTTTTAGATTTTTGGGTGGTGTTGTCTGTTTGATACTTTGATCCCGCAAATGTCATTTTTAGGTCAGGTCAGGTTAGGTCACATTCAGAGCAAGCTGTTGTGGCGTACGCTTGTCCTGGGCACAAGAGCCGGCCTTTGCCAGCTCCTCCGTTCAGGACAGGAAAGGTGTGAGGGGGAAGGACCGCCTGCACTGGCCTTTGCAAATGAGCACCAGCAGCCCGACCGTGGTTGGTAACAGGTGGAGGGTAAATGGTGCTATGGAATTTGCTATGCAATGGAGCAAGACTTATGCCAAAAGAGAAAAGTTTAATTGAGGAATTCAGGTGCAATTTTGAATGGTCGGTCAAAAAGAAAGTTCCAGAGCTAATATAGGTTTTGACATTAGTGAATCATTTTTGACCAAAGGCGTTGTATATACCTGACTACAATTAATCTAACTATAGACTCTTGAACTGTCAGTTTGGCCTGTTCTAATATCTAATGACATCATACCGTATTAGCTTTCCAGGTGTTTTTTTCATGAAAAAGAATGTAATTAACCAATTACAATACAGAAAACACTCGCCATTAGTTTACAATATACAACAAGTCAAAATGCCACATTAACATTGTTTACTATAATATGTCTAGACCTAATACGACAGCAATTTCAGTCTGTAAAATTGTAGTTGATACATTTTGTACATACTGGTATACCTGGGTTTTTAAAGTTAATTGTTTATTTATTTTTGTACATGTGTATATAATGGGGGAAACAAAAACTATAATTAAGTTTGTTTAGTTTCATGACACCACTAGAGCACATTGATTTATTAACCATTGGCTATTTGATGTCATACATTTGGTAATTTTGACATATATAGTCTTAGAGATGAAACCACTACATTTTTCATTAGTAGAAAGGGATATTTTATACGCACCATCACATAGATAGGATAGCACATATCATGTACAGCCTTAAATATACCAGTCATGGTGCACTGGCTGTCAAAGCGAGAAATAGCTGAATGGGCCCACCGATGGTGATGGTCCCAAACTGACCGCACGATCAAGCGAGCACTTTACCACGTCCCTCCCACAAACAAACACATTTTAGTCAGATTTTACCAAATACTTTTGGCTTGATGAGCAATATGTTGAAGTAACGGAAAGCAAGCTAACCCATTGGTTATACAACAGACAAATTGATGTTTTCTAATGACACACTCCACTAAATATATTACTCTCACAGCTACTACATGTATCTGGACTGTAGTTAGATTGCAGTTCCGTAATCACAGAAGTAAAAATATTGCTCTGACCGATTATGTCATGCTTGACACTGCAGAACTGTTCATTTATTGGATAATCAAATATTGCTGTTGACATATAGTGGGACAAAAGAGAATTGGATTTGGCATCTAGCTTTGCACTTTTAGATAATAAGACTTGAAGTATGAGTAATAAAAATTGTAGTGTGTTGGATAGAGTTTTGTTTTTATTACGTAATTCAGTAGCAGTTTTTAACATGTACATGTATCTAATGTTCACTCATTATTTGCCAAAATTGTGAAAATGTGTGACTGAGCTATGTTGTCCTATAGCCATAATAAAATGTAACAGAATGAAGGATTATTAAATATTTGGCAAGTTCGGTTTCGATAATTTTTGTATTTAATGGCTTGGTGGACCCAGCATGTTTATGTACATAATTTAGTAGAATAGGTCTTAACTTTGTTTAATTTCATGGCACAGGTTTGCGCTTGCTTCATGTTAATTGCTGCACACCAAACTAACCTTAACTCTTTCAGTGTGTATTTCTTTTCATCATATACGCCGGCTATTAGCTATTGGCTAAGAGAGAGAGAGTTCAAATGAATCTTTTCCTGCTTGACGACAAGGGAAGGTGATATTTTAATTGACACGTCATCATATTTAGACAGCAGCTAGGTATTTGGTGTCTGACATGTGCTTCTTTTAACACTTGGTACATGCAGACTGAGAAATGAAACCGAGACGTAGCAGGTCAGGGCTTTAGATACGACTATAATCTTATTCAACTTGCCGTATTAGCAGTGCTGTATTATCCATAAGGTTGATTAGGCTGAAGTCTAGGGGCCCGGCAAGGATTAGGAGCCCGTCAATTTTATTTTGCTGAGACTAACGTGCTGGAAGGGGCCCCAAAGTACCTAAAAGTCTAGGGACCTGGCTATGGGTTAACACTACACTGCGTACTAGGACAACAACAGTGCTATACAACCCGGAGTCATAACCTACACTGCAGAATTATCTCCCCTTGCCAGATATATAACATACACCTGATAATGGGCAGACTGTATATCCTCGTTTTTAAATTCTGTAGTCCTACATTGGACACAACATGTTTTTGTCTGTTCTGAATATTCCGAGGTCATGTTAGACTTCAATAATTAATGTTATCAACAGCTGGTAAAGAATTGTACAAATACAGAATGTATTTCAAGTCATTATAATATAATTAACGATTAATATTTCAATGGTTTTGATGTGAAATGTTTTGAGGTCAGAATGTTATTTTGGGCATGATTATTATGGGCACAATGTTTAGTGCAATCTAAAGCCCTGCATGGCTCGAACTTAATGTTTTTGCCAAAGGTAAAATGCTCATTGATGGCGATTTTGAACCTGCTTATGGCAATTTTAAATTGGTAACATTGCAATAAATGAAAAAAAAATGAAAAAAATAAAAAATAGTCCCTTCAACCGACTGCTATAATTTGTATCCGACGGTGAAAAACTGCAATTGCTGAAAGCCCTGACTGACTACAAATTATATTACAACAATAGCAAATGCTGTTGATGCTGTCCTTAAGTTTGAGCCCTTAACTGTCATAGGTTTGGGGCTTTATATTCATGACATGGTGGACCCTGTATCTGATTTGGTTTTTCAACCATCCCAACCAGTGCCCCATAACTGGCATATCGAAAGCTGTGATATGTACTGTCTTGTCTGTGGGAAAGTTCATGTGAAGATCCCTTGCTGATAAGGAAAAATTGTAGTGCGCTGGAACCTATAGAGACTACAAATAAATAATGACCAAGTGTTAGACATCCATGCATAACTGAGGGGGTGGGGGACGTAGTTCAGTGGTACATTGCTAGCCTGATGTACGATCGATCTAGGATCGATTCCCGTCAGTGGGCCCATTGGGCTATTTCTCATTTCAACCAGTGCCCCACAACTGGTGTAACAAAATCTGTGGTATGTACTATCCTGTCTGGGGGATGGTGCATATAAAAGATCCCTTGCTGCTAATCAAAAAGAGTAGCGTATGGAGTGGTGACTTGGTTTCTTCTCTCAATATCTGTGTGAGCCGTACCCATATGTCTGATGCCATATAACCATAAATAAAATGTGTTGAGTGTGTCATTAAATAAGATATTTCCTTCCTTTCTTCTTCCATGCATAGCCAATGATTAACCATTGATTTAACCAAAATAAACTTTAACTTTATTGATGACATTTGTTGCCACTGGTAAAAATCATTATTTTTTTTTTTATCTGGTGTTTAATGTTTGCAAATATTACTTGTTTAAATTTCTGTCAGCTGGCTCAAAATTGCTGTATTGCTATAATCCGTGTTATTATTCTATAAAACTTTTTATCTGGTAAATAATTTTAGTTTGTTTTATCGTAGGAAGAGAAATAAAAGTGTTTTCTAAAGAACAAAAAACTCAACTATTTTGTGACCAATGTAGATAACAATCAGCTCAGAAATAAATAACTTATTGTGAATTCCATATCATAAAAAAACATTCCCATTGGGATGAACTACATGTATAGGTGAAAAACCTTTCAAAATTGCTGTACTTTTAACAAATTCTTAAGTTTAAACCCTGCATGGCTATACTCTTTAAAAACAAACAAAAACATGTATCTATTATATACTGTTCCATAGATATAGGATCGACTGTATAACACAGAAATCAAAGCCTTTAGTGTACCAGTGATACAGAACACTGAGTGGGGTGGTTAAAGTTTGTTTTGTTTAACAACACCACAAGAGCTTATTGATTTATTAATCATAGGTTTTTATATGTCAGATGTTGGTAATTCTGACATGTAGAGTACATATTAATATTGAAAACAAACACACAATGTAAATATGTGATTATTCATACATCTATATAGTTAATGCTCCTCTACGTAACTATACATGTAGATCAATTTGGAGAACTTTGGAGTAATTTATATACACTGAAACAATTAATATATACACAGGGCTTGTGATTTAAAATATGTAGGCCAGTTAAAAACAGCTAACTTAAATCTGCTTTTTAGAGTCTAGGCTGGCAGTTTTTAATTGACTGAGAACAATTAATTTTCAGTGGGCCTTCTCAAAAATATGTTGTCTCAATTTTCAATATTTTAAGGATCGAGCTCAATGTTTCATTTGATATTTCCTATTTTATATTGTGTCTTCTTCTGTATGTTAATATTACACAGTATTGTATAATACTCACAAGGATGGATCATTTTAGAACTGAACACTACTTCTGTAGATGGGCGATTTTTCAACATTATTTGGATATAGGCATTTTACTTTGGCCATGAGTGGCACAGGCAATTGCCCACCTTACAACACAAGGTTTGGATACATAATCTAAATATGCAAGCCAGAGGATTTAAAATTTCATGGGAAACACTTTTTGGGTTCCGTGTCCTGAGATCATGGGAACCCATCGGAACCTGTGTTTAGGTTCCATGAAGACAAGTTATGGGAACCCATTTCTTATAATGCAGTGGATTGTCAAAATGCTATGCAGGTTGGGTAATATGTTCGAATCTTGCCAATTGACTTATTATTTTAAATTACAACAAATATAGGTTCCAATCATGCCAACTGACTCTGTGACTGTGTTTTTTATTTATTTTTATTTTACATCAAATAAAAGTTCCAATCAGCCAACTGACTGTTCTGAGGCTTTGTGTCTGTCCTTGAATAAACTAAATGTAGAGATTCATCATTGTCGATTATTATATATGTTAATAAGTTTTATGATTCCCAGTAGTTCTAAAAATCACGAAGTCCCAAACTGGCCATTTGCACCATCACTGAAATACACCGACTCAAGGCGAGTGCTGAATGCAAGATACATGCCGTAATGGCCAGTTCTGGGCTAAAAAAGTTAAGTCCGCGAAAGCTACCCGTGGAAAGACACACATTTTCAAACTCAATATTTTAGACAGTCGCACCCCTTCCCCTCCCCTCTCCTCTACATTACATACACATGCTGTACTGACAGCTACATAAATACAACAGTTGACGTCATTTCTGCCCTTAATGAAAAGACAGGAAATAGTGGAGCTTATTCGATTGTCACTTCCAGTACTCAAGTACGTGCGTGACAACGGCAATAACTTTGTCGACTTCAGTGACAGTAATAAGAGGTTAATTATTTTTATCATTAGCTCCATAAAATTAATTTGCGCTAGTGATTTTGGTTCAAATGTGCAATTTACATATGGATAAATTATTCTTTGGAGCAGACGCCATGATTTCAATGTTACAATTTTTAGTCGGGTTTGGTTTGAGCGCGTTGTCGAACTTAGATTCGGGTTTACTCGAACACTGTGAAGTATGGCGAACACTAAAATCCGAATCGGGTGTCGTGATTGTGTTGAAAACTCTCTCCAGTAGTTTTATATGAGAAACATTATTTTTCGTATAATATATATAGAGGATAATAAACGAGTTACCAGTTATTATCAAATTTATGTCACGAGGGACATACATTTGATAATAACTGGTACCGAGTTTGTTATTCTATTTATTACCTCAGCAATTTTTTCCCTAAAAACATTTATTTTCCACACACATGCACGAAGGCCAACCGGCTGTATAGAAACGATTTAAACCACTTTACGCACTATTCTGAGAATTACTATAACGTTGTAATTTAATCACGTTTATAGATAATTTTAAAAAACCCCACAAGTTCTCTTTATTCTGCTTCAAAATCTATAATGAATTGCATTAAAATAACATTTTGTTATAAATTTAACATCAAAACGGAGAGCCGTAAACGCAAATGCTTTAAAGTACATGATGTCATTTTGTGTTTGCCAAATCCTGATGACGTCATATTTAGTACTGACAAGGTCATTGGATTGTAAGCGTCAAATTGTCCAGTAGTATTGCTCGTTAGACCAATGCAGAATATTTCTCACTGAGAAAATATGGAAAATATTTTCCCTGTTATGAGTGACCGCTGGGGTAATAAATATATTTTTTTAATCGACATAATAATCATGGAAAACGAAATTTTGGTTCAGTGGTTTTGCCGACACGCTACCGACACGCTACCAGTAACGATCGTTACCGTGAAATCTGATGGCCTGATATGTGATCATTCTTTTTAAATGCAACTATATAAGTGCATGCAACAAACAGTAAATTTTTATCACCACAATTGCATGTTTATTTTTTATTATTGAATCATTTACAATATTCAACATTTTCTTATAATCACATCATTCTTCATCATCATTTGGTTTTAATTATTCTATATAATACATGTTCGAAGGCAGAAGTGAGGTGGTATATCATTGGTTAGTGATCGATACATATGTGAAGAGTATACGTCAACATAAAGAGTATACTACAGGAGTGGCTATTATAGCAAAGTTTGTTTTATTTAACGACGCCACTATATATATATAGAGCACACTGATTTTTAATCTTATCATCGGCTATTGGACGTCAAACATATGGTCATCCTGACAGGTTTTTTTAGAGGAAGCCCACTGTCGCCACATAGGCTACTCTTTTACGACAGGCAGCAAGGGATCTTTTATTTGTGCTTCCCACAGGCTGGATAGCACAAACCATGACCTTTGTTGAACCACTTATGGATCACTGGTCGGTGCAAGTGGTTTATACCTACCCATTGAGCCTTGTGGAGCACTCGCTCAGGGTTTGGAGTTAGTATCTGGATTAAAAATCCCATGCCTAGACTGGGATCTGAACCCAGTACCTACCTGTAGTCCGATGGCTTAACCACTGCGCCACCAAAGCTGTTATAGATGCCTGCATTTATCTTATACATGTTTCAAAGCTTGTATCTCAAAAAACAAAACTGAGATGGATATAATTTTAAATACCGGTCTACTGTTAAATTGGTATCGATAATTCAGTATTATTATGCAAATAAATTATTAAATTCACTTCAGTGAAACAAATCGACAAAATATGTAAAATTAGATTTAATGATTTACTTGTTTTCACCAGTTACATTTATCGTTAAATTCGATAATTCAAATAAAGATTTAAATATGTTTTGAAGGTATGAGTGCACAGTTTAGACTTGAAATACACAGGACATTTTACTGACCCAGATCCCGAGGAAACATGTTTATTCAGTGAGCTGGAAGCAGTTAACACTCTTGACAGGCTGTTTGTCTCAAATCTGCATGTTGCCAACAATTTGAGAGATCCATGTTCCAGGGCTGCGTCTATTTATAGCTGCACTAGGCCACATAATCACGGTGTATCGGTGAGGAACATTGATTTCTGTTTGTTGTCAGACAATGTGACTCAACTACAAGATGCATGTAAGCTGACCTTGTGTTTTCAGCGTACAGCCGGTAATGAAGATTATAGTATGGTGTTATAGATATGATTTATCAAATAGTTACAGAACAGCTAGGCTGTATATGTGTGCTGTAACAATTACTTTTAACCAGGTTAACAAACATTTAATACATTCTCTTGTAGCACTTTACCAGTCATACGTGGCCCACTTTGTCTATGTTGTGTGCATTGGTTTAAAAATAATATACTGTTTAAAGGACAGGTATGTTTCTTCCCTGTGTATTCCTGTTAGCGATCGAGGATTTGTCTTGGATCGATGGGGTGAATGTTGTTAAAACGTATAGATAGGCAGTACAAGTTATTCTTGAATGTAAGGCTGTCATCGGTGTATCGCAATAGTACAGCTGACGGTGTATGATACACGAATCCCTTGCTTGTACGTGTATCGATTCATATTTGATATATATCCGTTCCTATTTTAATTCCAATTTATACCAACATTAAAGACAAGTTATAGCCGTCAAGGAAAGGACGTAGTAAAATGCAGAGAATATATGTTATGTGCCTGCTTATGTTGATGTGTCTGTGATGTGATGTTTGTTGGTTAAAACTGTTTCGTCAGTGTTTCACTTTTAATTTTTATTATGTTTATTTGTCAACTTCTTGTTTTACTGTGAAAACACTGTGAATCCAGTATCGTGATACATATCAGTTCGTGGGTTGTAATATATATACAGAACTTCACATACATTGTTTTCACTTCCTATTTATTGCACAAGTTTATTTTGCACAAGAACATATGTTTTTTCGCAAAATAAATGAGTGCTATAATTAGGAAGCGAAAACAACGTATGTGAAGTTCTGTAGTTATTACATACCTTCTTTTATGTTTTACAAAAACTAACCTGTGTCGTGGCAGGCTGGCAGGTACTGGGTTCGGATACTGACCCCAAACCCTGAATGAGTGCTCTACAAGGCTCAATGGGTAGGTGTAAACCACTTGCACCATCCAGTGATCCATAACTGGTTCAACAAAGGCCATGGTTTGTGCTATCTTGCCTGTGGGAAGCGCAAATCAAAGATCCCTTGCTGTTAATCGACTTGAAGTGGTGACAGCGAGTCTCAAAACCTATGTGGTCCTTAACCATATGTCTGATGCCATATATCCATAAATAAAATGTGTTGAGTGCATCGTTAAATAAAACATTTCTTTCTTTCTGTCTAACTGAGCACTATATAGCGGGGTGCATGTAGATATCTTAAATCTACTGTACATGCATGTGCTTGTATGTCTGTGTTGTGATTAACTTTGGTATTTTATCTCATCTGTTGTAGCACATCAAGTGATTTCTACTCATTCCACTTTGACATTTACTTGTAAATTAAATTAAATGGAATTCTATATATATGTAAACACAAACTTGCAATGAATATGTTTTTAATGCAAGTTATGCTATTTAAAATGTAATTTTATTGGAATTGAGATGGAGGGTTTCATTTCGATCCTCACAATTTTAATAAGAATACATACATGTAGTTATGAAAACAAAAACATTTTAAATTGTGTGAGAAAACGTGTGTATATGTCATATGTTTGACAATTAAATTGTGTACATGCGCTCTGTTTAATCTTTATAGGTCATATACAATGTAGGTACATGTATCACATGTGTGTTTTGTTACAAAGCAAATTAAGTTCTGTATTATATACATGCATGCTTGATTATATCAGAATTAGACTGTCGAACTAAATATGCTGATATAACAGGTGGACCAAGAGCGGGCCTGTCCCACCCCCGCCCCTTTTGAACTTATGCCATGTTTTACAGCACCAAACACCAATGGATTAATTTGTATTATGATCACTTTTAAAATTGGTATAAAATGGTTGACATCCGATTGATAAAGATAAACTGTCTAGTCACAGCTTACTGTTTCACATTCACATGCACACATGCATGTCTTTTTTAAAATGCATATTACATGTGTGTGTAAAGTAATATCACAAACAAACATCATTGATCAAACTACACATAAGCAATAATTACACACCCGTTGGTGAGATCATTAGTTATTTTTGACAACACGTACTTGTTAACACATCTACGTTTGTTAATACATCAACGTTTGTTAACACATCTACGTTTGTTAACACATGTACGTTTGTTAACACATGTACGTTTGTTAACACATGTACGTTTGTTAACACATCTACGTTTGTTAACACATCTACGTTTGCACATGTACGTTTGTTAACACATCTACACTTGTTAACACATCTACACTTGTTAACACATCTACACTTGTTAACACATATACACTTGTTAACACATCTACGTTTGTTAACACATCTACGTTTGTTAACACATCTACGTTTGTTAACAATTTCAAGACATACGACTGGCTGCTGCTAGGTGACGACCAGAACACCAATGCCATAAATCCAATGAAAAAAACTATCAAAATAAATTGATTACAATGTGACATATAGTTAATCTGACAATCATTTGTCTGACGCATAAGTTAGCTACAAACGCAAGAGCAGGAAATAACTTTAGTAAAACAAGATATTAAAATTTACTTAAAATCTGGGTTTTTTTTAGGATATGTAAGAAATAGAATACTACATTTGTGTCCTTTAGATACCATTTATCTTACAACTCGTTTAAAAATGTATCCAACTTGCTTTTGCTCGTTAGATACATTTTAAAACAACTCGTTGTAAGATAAATGGTATCTAACGGCCACTCATGTATTATTCTCTATATAAACCTCTGTCATGAGTATAACATAATGGATATACCTGGGCTTATGCCAGCTAAACTGAGTCAGTTCTGTAAGTTTGCCACAAGCATATTTTTACATTTACCTCCATCTTTACCTATATGTACAAGTTACATGTAGAATGTGAGTGTGACTTTACTTTCAATACTTTATATAAACTGAATAAAACATATTGTTAGCAATTTGATTAGTGTTAGTTTAGAATTTGTAGCCAAATGCATCATATTAATTAAGCAATTAGCATGTATTGATAGCTAATATTGTACTTTGCATTTGATTTATAGAGAATACTACATGAGTGGTTATTTATCTTACAACTTGTTTAAGAAATGTAATTATAAAGAAAGTGAGTTGGAACGAGCTGTAAGATAAATGGTATCTATAAATTAAGGGACACAAATGTTGTTTTCTATTTCTTACACAGCATCAAAATGCAAGTTTCAAATAAAGTAAACATCTTTTTCAACTTATTTACGGTTCTCAAGCAACAGTTAATGTGTATCACAAAGTAATACTCAGTGTCAGTTAACTTTCACATCTCAGAACAGTCAGTTGGTGTCAGCCTTAGTTAATTGGATGGCTTGGCTGTATAGTGACAAGGTCATCGCCATGGAGCAACCAATCACAAGTCTCAGAGGTCATCTCCACCATATGTTTGGAAATGAAAAAGAAAAAAAATGTTTTATTTAACGTCACACTCAACACATTTTATTTACGGTTATATTGCGTCAGACATATGGTTAAGGACCACACAGATTTTGAGAGGAAACCCGCTGTCGCCACTTCATGGGCAGCAAGGGATCTTTTATTTTTGTTTTCCACAGGCAGAATAGTACAAACCATGACCTTTGTTGAACCAGTTATGGATCACTGGTCAGTGCAAGTGGTTTACATGCACCTACCCATTGAGTCTTGCGGAGCACTCCCTCGGGGTTTGGGGTCGGTATCTAGATTAAAAATCCCATGCCTTGACTGGGATCCGAACCCAGTACCTACCAGCCTGTTGACCGATGGCCTAACCACGACTCCATCGAGGCCAGTCATATGTTTGGAGACCATATTGATCTAAAACGGGTATATATGTGTGTATATATACTGTAGATCCTGAAATTAATGCGAGCATAATATTAATGCGAAAAATGCGAGGCCATGCTATTCGCATTAATAATATGACGCATTTATTTCTATTTTTGTCTGCATTAAAACAAAACAATAAAAAATTAAAATACCGATACATTTACTAAAACAAAACAAACAACATTTAAAATACCAATACGTTTACAAATCATCGTAGGCGCGACAGTTTAATTACACTGACTATGGGTAACGGAGCCCGTCGATCTCGTCCTAAACAAAAGTATAAACACAACTGGAGCGGTTCAAGATTGTATGCTTGTCTAATAGACCAGCAAGCTGCCAGCCACGTGTAATGATTGCTTTGTCTTTGGTCACCTTGTCAAAAGCCGACACGATCCATCGCGCATGAATAGGTTTCAACACGCTAATTCTGAGATCGACCGTTTCTTTGTTTTTCTTCTTCAAGTTTACTGCAACAATGTTAGCCAATCATGGTATAGCCGGAAATTTCAGAAAAGGAAGTGATAGCTAAATACACGTGTCATTTTGAATTAAGAATTAATTCATTTTGCAGACACTAAT
>JAECMU010088455.1:0-15153 GCA_016106625.1 Dracogyra subfuscus
AGTAAGCGGCCTTTTACGTGCACTGCCCCACAGTAAATATCACATACGACGGCCTGTGGTATGCCAGTCGTGGGACAATAGTTGGGATCGGAAAACGAAATGAATGAATGAATGGAATTTAAAATGAATGGATTTTAAAATGAATGGACACACTAGAACAGAAAATACATCGGTTATTGGATAACAAAACTGTTTGACTAAATTACAGTGAGGCCTAGCATTTTCAATATACAGTCACACAGGGAGTAGAAAAACAACCGCTTAAGACAGGTGGCCGTTGATTACAGGTTACAACATATACAGTCTTTTAAAACGATTGTTTTTGTTTCTTTCTTTCTTCTTTTTTTTTGGTCGTCTATGCTGCTAACAAAGTGTTGTGTGTTCCACAGTTGACGATAAATAAACTCTCATGTCGCCTCCTTCAGAAATGAGGTAATTGGTAATTAATTTTTAATTTAATTATTTAATTCCTTCTTCATGCTTTATATTGTGTATTTGTAAAACTCACTGAACACGTCGCGGATACATAAACTAAGTCTAGTTGGAATTTGTCCAAGAGACGGATATGTCTGAGAACACCTGGTTCTCACTATCCCAATGAAACTATCCTTAATATCGACCGACATATTTTGCCTGACGTAAAACCAGTCAGTGACGTTCATTTGTTTACTTAACTTACGTCGATACCACCGTTTTTACGCATCAGTCAAACGTTTCTATAATGCGCAATATCACTGTACGTTATATTACTAGGACGGGGTTGAACTGGTTTTATCGATGGATTGTTAGTAATCTGCAGTCTCTAACACGATTCCAGGACGAACACAACATCGACGTATACGGAATATTGTTTAGATGGTCTAAAAATAGATATTCCCATTTACGATATAATACTATAGATCATATTTAAAAGTACAAGGACATTTGACTTCAAATATTTTTGAAACGAAACATGCAAGTAATTACTGCACCCAAATTAGTATTAATATGTGCTGCTGGCACCTCTCCTCTAAAATAGCAAGGGGGCTTGAGAAAATACATTTTTTTAAAGAAAAAGTCAGAAGCCTTCTTTAAAAGTAATATATCTCTCTTTAATTAAAGAATTAAAGAGGGATATATGACTTTTAAAGAAGGCTTCTGACTTTTTCTATATACTATATATATAAAATCATTGAAAAGATATTTAACGTCATATCATTGATGTATTGTTAACGCATCCTAACCCATCTCATCAATCAAATTTAGATATTAATGTTTTACATGTTTTATGAATTGTATATTTTTTCCCTCTGTGGTTATCTTTGGTCCTAGGTTATTCGGTTTGCCTTAGCTGTGAGTCAGAGACGTGTTGCTATATACGGAGTTGTTGTTTTTATTATGGATACAAACATGGGCAACTTGCTCCCATGTACCTAAGTCCATGATGAATGAACAATGCAATATGACTCAACTTATTTCCGCGTCCTGGCCTATTTGTTTACAAGACATTAAGGTGACAATGTACAACACCCTTATCAAGTATCTGTATGTAGGTCTAGATATAGTGAAAGCTAAAAGAAAGCTTCCATAACATACTTATACAATATTCAGACTCATTCTTACGATATGGATTCAAAGTGCAAACATTTCCAACGCAAATCAGTTTTAGGTGTGGGTTCGTGTCAACAGGATAACAATTAAATATGACCAATATTAACTTCTTGGCGACACATAAAATGCACATATAGTTTAAGCAATAATTTTTGTTTTCAGCATAGAAGGGCAAAAACAGTAACAGCTGTAACAAAAGGTAAAAATAATGACACGCTTGTAAATGACAATTGTAATATTACATATGCTGAAGACAGAACATAAACATTTGCATGTAAGTTTTAGTTGTGTGCATGTTTTCCACTTTTTTCGTTCTGTTTGCAGTAAGGATTATCGACCCCAGACATAAACATAGCAGTGTCAGCGTTGGAGACCCTGGTATATACACACATATTACGAGCGAACATTTGTGCATATAATATGAATAATATGAATACAGACACTATAATTACTACAGTATTAATAAACATGGATATTTGAAAACATACAGTATCTGATATATATATATATATATATATATATATATATATATATATATACACACACACACACACACACACACACACACACACACACACACACACACACACACACACATTTCTAGTGCAATTGGGGTATGTGATATTTTTCAGATCACATAGTTTATGAAATTGATTACGTTAGATGTAAATTAATCGAGGTCACGACACTAGGTTTATTGACATTACGCAAACGTACTAGGGTGGCACTCCATGATTGACGTGTGCATTTATAGCCATCAACAAAAAATAGTTTAACAGCAATCTATCCAACGTTCAAAGAGAAAACAAAACCCGTTAAGCACTTTATTTTTTATGTAAGAATATCTAAATTGACGTCATTCAAGTTTGACGTTATTGTCATTCAAACAGACACCACGTCACAAATTCTTACGTCATTTGAATATCTAGTAATAGCTGACTGGAATTAAAGTTGAGTGTACAGTTTACAAAAACACGTTGCATTAATCTGAGATTATATTACCCTTTTGTGTTTCGGTATCGTCAGTATCATATTATATTAGGAATAAAAATAATGTATTATGCTCGACAGAGGCTCACATAATTCTATTCTTATTCCTAATATGCATGCATACATACATACATACATACACATATATGTTCGTACGTACGTACGTACATGCATACATACATACATACATACATACACATACATACATACATACAGACGTAGACACATATGCATATGAATTAATAGTATTATATAACAGGAAGCGTATTCAATGCAATAAAAGTATGTGATGTTTTTCAGATCACATACTTTCAGAATTGGTTAACTTTGCAAATTAGATGTACATTAATATGTCGATTCCAATACCGCTTATTATATATGTTAGTAACTAGTTTAGAACTGTAATATAAATTGCACTGGTCATTAAATTATTTAGACAAACAAATACCACTGGTTGAACTTTATCATGAGGTGCTGGGGTGTCGTTAAACATTAATTAATTAATTAATTATCATGAGGTGTAAATACACACATTCCTTTCATTTCCTTTTTGTCTTTGGTGTGTTGAAATGTTATGGGTTTTAATGGCGAGGTGACACGTTCCGAGTTTGGTCAAGTCATTGGTTAGTCGACAAACCACAGACATGCATTTAAACTGTCATCAGCTGGCACTCATTCGTTCTGTTGAGGCAGGTTCTTAAATATTACCAATCTGATGCCGGAAACTATTTATATATTCTTTAACATTTTCCGAATTATCAGAAGTTAACAGCTGCTGTAGGATATTTCCTAATGACGTCCATGATGAATGTACGGAAACAGAATGCTTATAGGTACCGTTATCCGCCGACTATATACATACGTAGTATTGAGCTAACTGCCAACAGTTTATCATTTATATCCCACCAACTGTAGAGTTTGGATCTTGCGGCTATGTCAGACATCTTACTATGTAAATTACTTCCAGGTCAGAGTCCATTAACCCTGATAGTTCCTCGTTATGACGTTTTGTGGTTAGTATATTCACTTGAAGTAATTGGGGAAGAATTGTATTATCGACAGCAGGCCTCCAGCTAATTTCTATAATATTGGGTATTTGTATTTTGTTATATGGGTTTTCAACATGCTACAGGAAATGAGTGTTGCTCAGATTTTGGTAGGAGGAGTGTGACTGGTCGAGAACAACAAGACGTCATGGAACGCCACACTCTACGTGCACACCTCTTTTCTTCTCCTCCTCATAGACACAAATCGACTATCAGTAGGGGAAACCAAAAACAGCTTTTTGTTCTCCTTAATTTTCGTATAATCACTATGAATTGTATTGTGTGTACATTTTGTATACTTTTACACCCACCCACCCACACACACACACACACACACATACACACACACACACACATACACACACACACACACACACACACATATCCACACACACACACACTACGATCATATGTATTTATTTATTATGTTTTTATACTGCCAACAGGTGTTGACATTTCAACATTATCCGCATAAACAAAATGGAACTATCCTGCCTAAATGACATTTAAATGACATTTAGAGGTATCAAATCCACGATAGTATACCTCGAAAATGAAATCAGAGTATGTTTATCTCCTAATTCATTCATTCATTCCCAATAGCCAATGTATTTTCGCGCAGGGGTGTCATTAAACATTCATCCATTCCTTCGAAAGCAAGCTTTGTGATTTCTCGAAAGATATGCCAGTTCAAGGTTATTGTCTGAAGTGAAGTCAACACTAACCTAGAATGGCGTGAAGAAACAAAAGAGGCTTCTATGTGGCACCATCCTGAGTATTTAATGCCAAACTATAAAAATAATTCGGTAACATA
Source organism: Dracogyra subfuscus (assembly GCA_016106625.1). NCBI lineage: Eukaryota > Metazoa > Mollusca > Gastropoda > Neomphalida > Peltospiridae > Dracogyra > Dracogyra subfuscus. The sequence continues at coordinate 4,441 of JAECMU010088455.1, forward strand.
AAGAAAATACATTTAATAAACATAACAAACTGATATTTGACAAACATAATACATAAAAACCCATACCAGGTAGATTGATACCTGGGTGTAAGACAACTGGATTCTCCAGCACACAGAAAGAGAACAGGACAATCTACAATTCAAATACAAGACATAAAATAAACTATCATTAACCACAATGAACTAAAACACACACACATACACACACGCATTTACACTAGATTATTTATTTCCAAACCGCATACCGTGATATTTGTGTTCTAAACAATGACAAGACAATACAATTTGTATAAAAGTGTATATTCGGAGTTAGTAAAAACATACTAGTACATGTTTTCCCTTTGATAGATCTCTCTCCCCCCCCCTCCCCCCTGCGTATGTGTGTAAGAATATGAGTATGGTCTCATTAGTTTTGTAATCACATTTGATATGTGTTAACGGTTATGTTCTTTTCAGTTTTAATTTGCATTGCCGTATTTGCAATATTTGATAGGATGACATCTTTGTACAAACCCAACCTCATGGACACATGTTTTTAGCCTCGACCTGCTTTTATCCAGGAAGGATGATGAGGAAATCGCACGCTGGTACCGTTATAAAATATATGATGACAGAAACCATATTTAATACGATAGAGATGGAGTGGCTGGATCTAGTACAGCACAATGCGTGTGGTCCTGAACTGTATGGACAATCCCGTTAATTATCATTAACCGGATGTTATCGACAATGTTATCTACCGCATAACCCCATCAAAATATAAAACAATAATATATTAATATTATTTGTAAGAAAATGCAATTATGTTTCATTACAAATATACACTGGAGGACAACCCATGTATCTTCCATTGTTAATGTATTAAAACACAAAGTATGCATTCCGTGGACTCCATCTTAGAGCAGCGTTACACATGATTTATTGAGAGTGTGTGGTTCTAACTTCTACAACACATGGTTGGCTATGTATCCACACATATGCAACAACAAAAGAGGTGAATAAAACATGTACATGTTAATGGATGTTGATAAAATGATTATTTTACACAAACCATTCTCTTTCTTCTTTTTTTTATCGAGACTGTGCTTATAATGCAAAACAAACCCAAACCCCACCGACATTGTGTCCTCATATGTTGTTGGCTAATGGTAGTGGTGTTGCTAGATTAGGTAAATTGAAACGGTTTGGGGGGTTTTCCAGCCACATTGTGCATGCACACAACGTGCAGCGAGCAACGTATTGTGACGGCGTCAGACACGACGTCCCCGTGTGTTTCTACTTCAAAGGTGGCGACGTTGGCACTGGCCTGAGCATGCGTCACGACAGAAACATTCCGCCAGTGAAATAAAAAGAAGTGACAGGAAAAGTGTTATCCTGCAAACAAAACCATCAATCATGACCATATAAAACGGCGCACGCTGGCTGAGCCGACACACTTGATCGCTAGTCGCACGCCAAACGACACGGTCAAACAGACAGACGAGAGAGAGCAGACGACCTCAGACGAAGCTTACTGCAGATACACTAACAGAGTTACAGTTAGCAGTGGCAGAAACAAAACTGTCAATCGTTATTCATTGCAGAAAATAGTGATATTCTGTGAGGATATTTTTAATGAACTCTGTAATCAGTCGAGACAACAGAGAAGACGATAGTAAAGTTTGAAATAGAGGAAAAAGGTTTAAAAGTGAAGAATTAATAGAACACTAGAAGATATCTGTTCCCTAGGATAGCCAGAATAACCTGTGAAATAACAGAACTACGTGGACATACTTGTTTTTCAAAGTTGTGAATAGTCAACGAAGATGATTGCTGTTGCTATATGTGCCGTTGTTGTGCTGACCCTAGTGGAGACAGTTCCCATTCTAAACAAGAAGCACACTATTTCCCGGCCTACAGAGTGGTGCAGCGGAAATCCGTGCGTCGATTATCTTTCCAGCTTTTGTCCAAGCGACACTCACATCTGTAAATTCTCACGCAGGACTTGCAAAGTGTCCTGCGAACCCAAAGCTTTGCCTGGCAGCGTCAGCACCAACAAATTGATTGGACATGAGGGGCTCTTCCCAGCAGCGACTCTGTTTGAGCTTCTCTTCCCAACTGATCCCAATACCAGCACAAAAAGTAGTAGCACGAGGAACCAGCAGAAGTTGGAATCTCAGGCTGTATCTAAAAAACTGAACCAGACCCACGTTACGCAGACAGACAGGGGAGGTGTCGGAACGCGAGTGGAGCCTACAGTTGGTTAATGGAGAAACATTCTAAAACCGAATCATGAAATCCTTCAGAGCAAGAAGGGCAACTCGCACGTGTTCTCATGTCACGTAGCGAAAACAGCACTCGCTGTGAGTACCATAGGTAGACTAGTGGCTGGTCATTCTTCACATTTCTAAGCTAGACAATGCAGCAGATATAAAAACAACAATGTGTATGTCAACTAGCTACGATGCAGCAGAACTAGAACTATGAAGTCATGCGAACTCAACCAGTGATGTTCACCTTGGCATTTCAGGAAAACTCTACAGGCCATGATGGTATCCGCTGTGAACACTAGTCAGGAAAACGAACCGAAACTCCCACCAGCATGTTTTGGTGTGTGTGTGTGTGTAAATAACACTGTGTCAAGATATAGGACATTCTGACTTGCTAGCAGCTGGACTCTAGTATTGTGTGATCTGGAAAATCCATTTCTGGGATTGACGACCTATACATCTGATGTGCCATAATGTAAATACTCTGTGTCCTCATATGAAATATTTATGTATGTAGCTTGTGTTAGATAAACACATGTTCATTTGATAGTTTTGGTAATGCACATTACTAATTAACCATCGCAACTATTCATTATAAATCTAAATGTAGGTTATGTAGGTTGGGTAACTAAAAGATAGACTTAAAATACAAAGCATGCTTTTTAGAAACTGACAGCTCTGTAGGTCACTATAGATAATGCCTAATTAGTTGTTTAATACATTGTACGTAATGTAGGCTATATTACTATAGTAACTAAATCATCACGCGAACTGTTTGTGTGAATACTAGTAATCGTATAGTTTAGCATCTTGAGAGGATATAGATCGCTATGGTAGTGAAAGGCTATATATTACAAAAGGTTAATCAGTCAAAATGATTTTACTACAATATAATTGCATGAACACATTTAAATATAAATTAAACATACTTTCATAAGTAGGACTACACATTATTTGTCAAAAATGACCTTCCTTCCTTTTACAAAGATCTGTCAAATGAAACACTGACATGTTCATTATAGCTAGTATGAGAATAATCCCTCACTTGTACATCTGTTTGTTGTGTATTTATATTTATATTAGCTTTCTGTGTGTTAAGAAGTTCATGACTGATTGTAGGAGTGTTGATCACTTCACAAAATACAATAAATTTGATATTTTTTACTTTGTGTTGTTTTCCAGTATATATCATATTATTATAATCATTGTGTTGCATGTAATTTAACAAAAACTCACAGAAGTACACTTTATGAATTGTATTTCGAAAACAACGCGGAAAAGTGGGTTTACACTGAATTTGTAGGCATGCCCTGTCTATAATTGCCCTTTGTATTGCATCTTGTACGGTAATACATTGGATGTGCTTGTGGTTTTGTCTTAGACCACGGGTCACAATTAACATATGTCGGCCACCGTTATGATATTTAGCAATATGCTACGATGTTAAAACAAAGACACAATGTCCTTGACAAACAATCGTACTTAATAAGCCTTTATGATTAACGGCCGCAAATAGTTAGTCTGACATGCCAGCGACAAAGATTCATACACTGTGAAACGATTCCGCTTTACAATTATATTCTGACGTCAATTCATCCGCACCCGAACAGTCCAGTACAGTACCATAAATACGTAATATAAAACTTGTTCTCTGTTAATATATTATATTTTTACTGAGCAGGGTCAAATATCAAATAAAGTAACAGGTTAGCATTGTGTTCATATTTAAAAAACAAAAAACCTGCTGATTATAAATATATCGGTCTAGACAGTATCCTATTTGCAAATAAAACCGGTTATCTCATATGTTTCTACCTTTGTTTGACACCCAGTAGCTGATGCATTTGTTTTGTGCTTGGGGGTAGTTAAATATTCAACCATTCATTCGTTTGCAGATCTGTTTCGAATCTAAAGATGATGCGTACTTTAAAAGTCATGAGTGAATGGAAAAGAACTCGTCTTAATGATGTGTTGCATATATGAATCAAACGACAGAGTGAAATCCGGATTAAATACAGTTCGTCAATTAATAACAATAATAAGCAATAGAGATATCCAGGAAAAGCTGCAGTTGTCAGTGTACGCGGCCAATAAAGAGATGACATCATCATTCGGTCGAGGGTTGTCAGTGAATGTTCTGCTAGTGCACGGTAGTCATAGTACTAATGCCATGGATGAATTTGATGAACGAATGAATGAATGTTTAACGACACCCCAGTACAAAGAATGTGATGAATGGACATAACAAAGGATAGCTTGTACACAATATACACTGACACGTCTCCAGTATCATACGTTTCCTGGTCTCTCATTGGGAATCGGCTGCACTTAGTAATACTCTGATTGGCAGTGATTTACAAACAATAATAATCATACCTTGCCTACCATCTGCATTTATATCTGGCTTCACTATGTCTGGTGTGTTGTCAAAATTAAGACAAATAAATAACTTGGATTCATTGACAAATTTTTTCATAATATGATGATTTCACGATTTTGTGACATATGCTGCGGTTTCTTCTTTTGTCATACATAAATGTATTTCCGCGTTAGTGGAATAGACAAAAGTATGAATCAGTGGGACATGGATTTTAACAGAGATAATGTAAAAAAAAAATAATTACTAACTAACTTGTCATGAAGCGTACTTCTTAATATCTCTTTGTAGATAATGAATTAATGAATGAATGAATGAATGAATGAATGAATGAATGTTTAACGACACCCAAGCACAATAAATACATCGGCTATTGGGTGCCAAACTATGGTATATGCAAATTTGTAGATAAATGAATGCATTTGCTCTATATAAAGATAATAAAATCCATATCCTTTTGGGTTCCTTTAAGAACTTTGTAGATTCAATTGTATATTTGAAGACCGCTTTGACTTATGTAGTTACGTGTACCTGCGACAGTTAAAGGGTCAGCTAACTGCCTGTCCTGGACAGCTAACTGCCTGTATGTTGTCCATGCTCTTGTTTAATCCGTGTTTCATCACGTCGGCCCGCGAACAAAGAGTCGTAATCCTCGCAGCACGGCGTTTAAACATAAATATATTAGTGAGGAGACATTCAATTACGAAACACGTACACTTGGTGATTAGTTGTCTTGGCACATAAATCCATCACCAGGTGTCACGTGACTAGCCGTGTGACCCCTGACCTGGCGAGTATTCAGCGGAGAAGCACGATTCTCTCATTAACAGACCCACATTCGTGATGGACGGATCTTTGGGTGACACATAAATCATACACAATGAGGGCTGTTCATAGATGGTAACATAACAGGGGTGGATATATCCAATACCTACCATTCACGGAAAGAGAAACGAATGGAATATGTGTGCAACGACGCCTTATCACATTTAAAATTACGGTTATTTATGTTCTAACATATTATAGTAACTCCGACAAGGTGGAGAGAGAGAGAGAGAGAGAGAGAGAGAGAGAGAGAGAGAGAGAGAGAGAGAGAGAGAGAGAGAGAGAGAGAGAGAGAGAGAGAGAGATATGGAGGGTAATTTTATCGGGGTTGAGGGTGAAGAGGGACATGTTTATTTTATCATGTGCATTGTTAAACAAATAGCAACAAATAATTCAGATCTCATAATGTATAAGACTAAATTTTAAATATTTTATTTAATGACGCACTCAACACATTGTATTTACAGTTATATGACGTCAGACATATGGTTAAGGACCACACATATATTGAGAAAGGAAACTCACTGTCGCCACTTCATGGCCTACTCTTTCCGATTAGCAGCAAGGAATCTTTTATATGCACCATCCCACAGACAGGATAGCACATACCACGACCTTTGATATACCAGTCGTGGTGCACTGGCTGTGACGAGAAATAGCTCAATGGGCCCACCGACGGGGATCATGTAAGACTAATGATAGTACACAGGAAGTATATTTTTAAAATCCGGTGTGTATGCACTAAATACTCCGCCTCCATTCACACATTATTCTTTCTTCAGGAAGTGCCGTATAATAAATTACAATTGACGTAGTCAATGAAAGATAGTTTAAGAATAGCAATGACTCATTGTTATTGAACATACAGGTTAACAAGCACTGCATATGACGAGATTGAAAAAGCCCTAGGCAAAACTGGTGGGTATGTGTTCGTGTGCGTTTGTGTGTGTGTGTGTGTGTGTGTATGTATGTATGTGTGTGTGTGTGTGTGTGTGTGTGTGTGTGTGTATGTGTGTGTGTGTGTTTGCCTAAACATTTGCTTCTATGAGTGTGTGATATTCATGTAGAGCTTGTGTATAATGACGATAATAGACAGATATACAGACAGGAAAACACATACCACAGCCTTTGTCCAGTTGATTTCTCGTTCCACCTCGTACACCACGAAAAAGGCTATTCTGTATGTGGGATGGTGCGTATAAAAGATGCTTTGCTACTAATGCCAATATCTCTATATAGGTTTGTAGGGAATGCCAGAGGTTCGTTGTAGTAAACTATCTCTATATAGGTTTGTAGGGAAAGCCAGAGGTTCGTTGTATTAAACTATCTCTATATAGGTTTGTAGGGAAAGCCAGAGGTTCATTGTATTAAACTATCTCTATATAGGTATGTAGGGAATGCCAGAGGTTCATTGTATTAAACTATCTCTATATAGGTTTGTAGGGAAAGCCAGAGGTTCCTTGTATTAAACTATCTCTATATAGGTTTGTAGGGAAAGCCAGAGGTTCTTTGTATTAAACTATCTCTATATAGGTTTGTAGGGAAAGCCAGAGGTTCCTTGTATTAAACTATCTCTATATAGGTTTGTAGGGAAAGCCAGAGGTTCCTTGTATTAAACTATCTCTATATAGTTTTGATGGGAAAGCCAGAGGTTCCTTGTATTAAACTATCTCTATATAGGTTTGTAGGGAATGCCAGAGGTTCATTGTATTAAAATATCTCTATATAGGTTTGTAGGGAAAGCCAGATGTTCATTGTATTAAAATATCTCTATATAGGTTTGTAGGGAATGCCAGAGGTTCATTGTAGTAAACTATCTCTATATAGGTTTGTGGGGAAAGGCAGAGGTCCATTGTATTAAACTATCTCTATATAGGTTTGTAGGGAAAGCCATAACTATATATAGGTTTGTAGGGAATGCCAGAGGTGGTTCATTGTATTAAACTATCTCTATATATGTTTGTGGGGAAAGCCAGAGGTTCATTGTATTAAAAAATCTCTATACAGGTTTGTAGATAATGCCAGAGGTTCATTGTATTAAACTATCTCTATATAGGTTTGTGGGGAAAGCCAGAGGTTCATTGTATTAAACTATCTCTATATAGGTTTGTGAGGAAAGCTAGAGGTCCATTGTATTAAAATATCTCTATATAGGTTTGTGAGGAAAGCCAGAGGTTCATTGTATTAAACTATTTCTATATAGGTTTGTGAGGAAAGCTAGAGGTCCATTGTATTAAACTATCTCTATATAGGTTTGTGGGGAAAGCCAGAGGTTCATTGTATTAAACTATCTCTATATAGGTTTGTGAGGAAAGCCAGAGGTTCATTGTATTAAACTATCTCTATGTAGGTGTGTAGGGAAAGCCAGAGGTTCATTATATTAAACTATCTCTATATATGTTTGTGAGGAAAGCTAGAGGTTCATTGTATTAAACTATCTCTATATAGGTTTGTGGGGAAAGTCAGAGGTTCATTGTATTAAACTATCTCTATATAGGTTTGTGGGGAAAGCCAAAGGTCCATTATATTAAACTATCTCTATATATGTTTGTGAGGAAAGCTAGAGGTCCATTGTATTAAAATATCTCTATGTAGGTGTGTAGGGAAAGCCAGAGGTTCATTATATTAAACTATCTTTATATAGGTTTGTAGGTGTCATTGCACAGGATACAACTTCTATCTTCTAAAGAAATAGTATTCCAGCGTCCTGTTTCTACCGGTAAGTAATGGTTTGATGTTCTGAATTTTAAGACTGGTTTCCACAGTTCTTCTGGAAGTATATTCATGTATTTTTTCTAAAATTAGTTGTTCCTTATATAATTGGTAGGTTTTGCCTCTCGAAAATAATGATATGTTACTTCTCCATGTTTGTGAATATTGATCAGTTTGTCTTTGCTTAATTTGCTGAGAGAGACAATTAACTGATCTGAAAGTATGAGCTACCCAGACATTACCTATTCCCAAGATTTTTAAAATGTTTTTAATAGTAATGAGCCATTTATATTCTGTTATACAATAACATCGAACATCGTGGCTTAATATTTGGGGGTTCATCGAGATATGAACGAAAAAAGTAAGCACCTCTGGACCAATCAGATAGACGCAAAGAACATTTAATTATATAGGTTTGTAGGGAATGTCAGAAGTTCATTGTATTAAATTTAACAACAATCCGGTCAAAACTTTAGGACGATATTGCTTTCAAAGAAAACTTTGACAGACGTATGACGAACAGACGGGCTCCAGTGATGGGCTAAATATACTTTTGTGTTTTATTATAATGTGTGCCGAAAAGTATAGCATACATGTGTAGCTGTCAATAATTAATTCAAAAACTATTAACGGTAAGTTAAGCCTCCAAGTGTGGCGCGTCCAAATACAACTTTCAAATGAACCTATGTCGTGTATATTTATACATATAATATAGCGCTAATGCTATTACTTGTTTGGAGATTTTCCCCTCTGAATCTCGGTACTAACTAATAATTTATAAAATTATATTCAAAAACCCCACCTCAGCTTAAAGAAGGATATTCCCTGTTCATATATGTGTTAACGGCTACTGTTTCATCCCATCTATGTTATCCCTTCGCTCGAGCTCTGTAGATGTATGTGAATGGTCATCATGGACTAGAGAACAAGACTTCGTGCCTTTATCAGCCCCAGTTTAGCTATTCGTGTGTAGTTGGGCAGTTTGATGGCTTGTTTAACAACATATTAATCAGGTGGAATCAGGAGTGTCTTCATCCACCCATTAGCCCAGGGCTTGCGGGGCACTAGAAACACAGTAAAGTGTCCAGCGTATTATAAATGTGTGGTCAAAAAGCTAGACGGAATTCGTCAGTGTTCCATTGTATGTACGCATGTATAGTTTCAACGTGTCGTGTATTAAACGACTCCCCTTCCACTGTCATATAATATATTTTGTTGCTCGTGGTTAATAACTACTGTCTCTGAAACCTGTATTTTGTACGAAAACGAGATGAACGCTAGACAGATGTTTTTAAAAATACTCTACCTTTCAAAAGACGGCAACTTTAGTCTTTCTTTGTAATGCCAGTTTTATAATGAATTCATTTCTGCCTATCGAAAATTTGTTTAACATTTGACAAACATTATATGTTTATACCCAGTTTCGTTGGATGAGTTCAGGGTATACCGACGACAAAAGAGTGCAATCACCAATATAGTTATATGATATATATATATATATATATAAAGCTGCGGTTTTTTAAATGTCTTTATTCTTATTTAAGCATTTAGAATAGATAATGTATTTCTCCTCAGCTATTAGTTTATTGCGCTCACATGTCATTCTTGAAATAACGGAATCTCCCAGCATAATGTTATTCGATTTGAACAGGCATAGAACCTCTATGTCTTGACTGTGGACTTCTCTCACAACTCCAGTCTCCCAGATGGAAAAAAGAAGGAGGATTTGCTTTGAAATTTACAAGGTGCCCTGTTATTGTCATTTTAATAGGTACAAATATCTAACGCTCTAATAGTAAAGGAATCCTTACAAAACGTTATAGGAGAAAGTGAGAGCATACATGACGGACTGACAAATTAAAGTGTGTTGGATTAACATAACATTTTAAACCACGGCCAAAATATTTAAAGTCCAACTAAGCCCTAAAAAGGAGGTTCCTGCCCTAGGAAAGGTTTGGCGAGATGTTGACGTAATCGGCTCGGAACCTCGGTAAGAAATGAGGCAGATCATGTAGCACTCTCATCGAAGTAAGGCTGGGTAATCTTCTGGAAGTATCAGCCTGATAATCTGATGGACGATTGGATTAACCATGTTTGATTTCAGCAGTCCTTGCCGATACATCCCGTTCCGCTCAGACGTCAAGTAGAAGGTGCGACTCTTCTCGACGTACTGGAACGGGTGCCGGCCTCCACCTCTTGGGGATGAAGGAGCTAGACAGTTGGGAGGTAGCATTGAACTCCCCCTTGACACAGTCGTGGTACCGTCCAGGAAGCTTGTCGCAGGCCTGAACCGACACTTTCCTCTTCTTGGCGTCCCGCTCTGTACCAGCTATCGCAACAACACGTGGAGACGCCGGTGGATTGGCTGGAGCTGATGACACTTTAACATATCCTGTCTCCATCGACGCTGGTGCTGCAGGGGGAGGGGCCGCTATTGCCAGTTGAGCTGACAGCTTAGGCCCCACCTTTGCCGCTCCTGCCGTCTGCTGCTTCTGAGTAGTAGGGGACGGCGAAGCAGAAGGGACCGCCTTTCTCCCCCTCTCCCCCCCC
>JAECMU010088484.1:0-10231 GCA_016106625.1 Dracogyra subfuscus
GTGGGGGGGGGGGGCAGAAGTCGTGTAACCTGCAGCCGTTTCATTTTCGTGACAATAGTTAAAGTAGTGATCACTTATGAAAAATGAATTAAGTAAATAATAAAGTTTAAATAACAAAATTCTACTCTTATTACTTACCTTTAACTTTTAATAAAATATATTGTCGTAGTTTTCTTTTGATCATGCTAACTTGACATTCGTATTTCCCGGCATCCTCTCTCGTGACGTCACGAATGACCAAATTCCACTGTTGAGTTTGGTAGACTCTGTCGATTGACAATCTTTTGTCGTCAATCCAAACCGTCGTTCCGATTGTTAGCGGACTAGGGTTCGGCATTTTCCGCCAAACAATCTGCAGATAACGAAGAAAGAACAGACTAGAACAGAACGGACAGGGCCGTATCAAGTCTAACGCAAGGGAGGGAGGAGTACAAAAAGAATCAGGGAACATTGGATATAAGTATGAAAATCAATTTAAAATTACACGAAACAAATCCATTCTAAAAATATCAATAGGAAGAAAACCCCCAAAAAAACCCCAAACTTCCCCGCCCCCCTCCAAAAAAAAAAAAAAACCAAAAAAAAAACCCCCCAAAAAAACAACCCCATTAAAAAAGTCACCATCCTAAAACAAGAATATAAAGTTATGAATATCTCTGCGAGAATTTCTCGAATGAACCTTATCTTTCAAACTTGCCTTCACGCCGGAATATCACTCATTTTCGGTCATACTCAGCAACCACGTTAACTCCACCCGCCCACTCAACCCACCAGCAATTGTGTATGTGATCTTACTGTTGGACAACATATGCCTGGTCTGTCTTTGAAGAAAATGGTTTAGCCTATCCCGACAACAGTGGTGATCTGAACTGAGTCCGTGTTACGGTATGACTTCCCTTTTCTAGCATTTCTCATTAAAACTTCAGACAGTCTCAAGGCTTATACCAAATTAGATTATAATTTAAAATAAACTTCAAGAGGTCTTTCTGACCGTCTCGAAATTCGTAATTGAAGATATATTAAATGATCTTCGATTTCGCATGGAATGTAATTACTGCAAGAAAGAAACGGGGAAAAACGGTGATGGGGTAGTGCTAGATGTTTAAAATAAGTATAACGGTACTTCTTCTCACTAACGTAATCTGGGGTCAGGTGGGGAGGGGGAGGGGGGGAGGGGGGGGGGGTAGGATATCACCACCTTTTACATTTACCTGTCGCACCATCACGTTTCCTTAAGTTGGTCATAACTCTCGGACTACTAAAAGCAAAACCTATTAGCTCTCCGAACTTTCCTATTAGAACGACCATCAAAAATTGCGCCAAACTTCCGTCATGAAAACACGCATCTCTTTTACCTTTGGCTTAATCCTACGGGACATCCAAAACGCCATAGCACCAACTTTTCTTCACCTGCTACCAATTCATGGACTGCTGGTGCTCCCTTGAATTAGCCAGTGCAGGCGTCCTCTCTTCAACCCAACCCCCACCCCGACATCTTTTTCCTGTCCTAGACAGAGAGACCCGGCCAAGGTCGGTCCCTGTGACCAGTATAGGCGTGTGCTACAACATCTTGCATTGAATGTGCACATAAAGTCCTTTTAGCATTTAGCATTTTTTAACGTTTCTTTCGCAGTTCTCCAACCGCAAAGAGAAAAAAATCGACAAGAAATTAAAGTCTAAGAAACATGTGTATCCACTAAAAAAAGACCCTACCACACAGCATCATTAAGCTTGCTCCTAAGATCAATTCTTTGATGGTATTAAGGCTCTTTATTTTACTGCTATAGACTTTTAAGAAAAAAAAGAAAAAGAAGAAGATGTGTGTGCTTTTGATAGACTGAAAACCCTCTAGGTAAAAGCAAATTTCTACAAGATTACAACCTTATGGCGATGAAGCAGAAACGCACTCGCGCGCGGCAACCAGTGGAATTACGTTCTATAAAGTGTGCATTGGAAACGATCTACTACACCGTTTTCTGTGCGGAAGTTGCGCCTTTCGGGCCTCTCCTCCGTTATTAAGTTAGTGGCGACGTCTACAAGGGGATCTTATTTCGGGAGATTAAATTTGTTTCGGGCGAGAAAAAGAAATAATCAAATGATGAAGGACGAAGAAGATTATGTTGCCGTAATTCAATCCGATGAAACAATTCAAACTATTTGTCTTTGTTCGTGATATGTTTTCAGAACTGTCGTTGTTTTTAGCCGGGTCTTTTATAAATATTGCTTTTGGTGTCCATTTCAATTAGAACAGAATAAAAACCTAAAACCTAGATAAAAAAAAAGGTTGGTAAATATTTAAAAGTTTAATTTTCCTGCAATAGTCTGTTCTTTATCTCTCCAAAATCTCACAGATGAAAAGAAACTTGCATGGATTTATTAATTCTAACAAGTCTTCGGTAGATTATAATTTTAAAATAAATATTTTTATTCCTAATAAAGACCGTAGTTCTTGCAATAATAAATTATCCAAATCATCAATTCTTTAAATAGACTGAAGTTTGTATATAATATTTCAGAGGTGTTTCTGTGAAAGGTAACAACGGAAATGAAATTAATGTCAATTTCACAACACAGCAACACTTGTTAAATCCCAGCTATAATACATTATTTTTTAAAATACGTTTATCAGTCTATTGAAGAGAAAATGCTATAATAGATAAATCTCCTAGCTATCATATATGTAATAATACACCGTTGACAAACACGTTTTAGCGTATAATATCAATTCATAATTACACATTTTGTGTTTCTTCCCATCAAATGCCAATTGAAAATATTATGGCAGAAAAAGATCAGATGCATATTTAGCCAAAATGGTATTCATTTTCAGTAACTTGCATATTACAAAATATACAAATCCGATATTCGGAAGTAATTTGCTTATAACTGCCAGTTTTAACTATGAGAAGTTAATAAAATATCAGTTGTGCAATAAAGACGAAGACGAAGACGAATATCACTTTATAGTAAGAACTATTATTGGTTCAAACAGTCGGCGTATACAATTGTACAATTGGTTCAAAACAAATACGAACTAAACAATCTTGGTAAATATCTCAAACAGGCAGCATATTTACAGTCTCAACTCATTTCAATGTCCATCCTAACAAATGCACAATCTCTCATGTATATATATATATATATATATATATATTTGTTTATGTATCATTGTATATGTTATGCCTGTTAACTGCAGCCGATTGTAATATGATGTCTAATACATGTTTATCAGGGTATTTTTTACGCTTAGTCAAGAAAAGAAACCCGCTACCGCCAGATTATGTTTTCCTATCGAAAACAAAAGCAGAAAAGGATATTTTATATGTACTTTCCTATAAACGAGACAGTACAATCCACGGCGTTTAATGTACCAGTTGTGGATCAATGGTTTGGTCGGTGAAACAAATACCAACCAGTGTATCAGGGCGACCATTCTACCACTGGGTTGCATAACGCCCCTCCCCGCCCAGGCCCGCCCCGCCCCGCGGGATGTAGCTCATTAGTCTGGAATCGATTCCCGTCGGTGGCACATTAGGCTGTTTCCGGTTCCAGCCAGTATACCAAGACTGATATAACAAAGGCCGTGGTATGTACTACACTGTATGTTGGATGGTGCATATAAAAGATCCATTGTAACTAATGGAATATGTAGCTGTGTTCCTCTCTTAACCCATGTGTCAAACTTATTAACTCTTTGACTTCTAATAGCCAATGATTAATAAATCAATGCGCTCTACTAGTGTCGTAACTTTAACCAGGTGTTTCTACCAATACAAAAAATTGGTGAATTAAAAATGGGGAAGGACCTAATTCTCAAGAATACCCTCCTAAAATGTGAGGGATGTCACTTTAAAACAAATAAATCAAACTATTTTCGCTCTTTTTTTTCTTCTAAAAGGAACTTTTCATAAGCCACTACCTATCTCCATCTCGTATCATCTGTAACGTATGTCATAAATACACTGCATGTTGCCAACCGATTACTGACGCGTATCTTCGTATATCCGACACAGCTGTGTATGTTTTTATAGTTACCATCAAGCAATAATACTCTTAACGTATGTCAGTTGAAAGAGGAATCCACAGTAGCTGTGGTTAACACACAACACACACCCTGGTAAACGTTTGTAAGATGACTTTCTTATCGACGATTTTATTTCAAGCATTGAGCCATTAATCCTGCTCTGGAAATGACGAAACTCAGTTAAGACACGAATAAAGGATGATAGAAAACACTGCCAGGTTAAATGTTGATTTGCGTGGTGATGAATGGACTGCTGTCAGTAAAACACTACTGCCACATGGCGGACCAACCCAGATCAAAGAGATGGTCGTGATAAGATAGGAGATATCTGAGAAGAATATGAAAATTTGCGTGGAATATGAATGTCGTAGATATTGGACAATTGCGGATAAGGATGTAGATAAAGATGGGTATGGCGATGGAAATAGAGATGCATATGGTGAGACGTGAATGGGGATGTAGACGATACAGCAATAATGATGAGGATGAGAAGGGGTTTAGAAATAGAGATACAGATAGCAGACGATAAGACGATAAAACATAAAGATCTAACGATAATATGATAAATGATTGTGTAATACCAACGAAGGAGACAGTGGAGTGATTGGGGGTGGGGGATAAAGATGTAAAGATGTAAGTGAAGATGCAGATATATGGGAATATGGATGGGAATGGGATGCGAATGGGATTTGGTATACATACAGGGTTAGGGTTAGGGATAGCGATAGGGATGGAGATAGAATGAATGCATGAACGAATGAATGTTTAACAACCCAGCACGAATAATACATCGGCTACTGGGTGTCAAACTAAGGTAAATGCATCAATAGAAACAAATTGTTTTTATTTAATGACGCACTGAACACATTTTATTATTTACGGTTATATGGCGTCGGACATATGGTTAAGGACCACACAGATATTGAGTCAGGAAACCTGCTGTCGTCACTTCATGGGCTACTCTTTTCGATTAACAGTAAGGGATATTTTATATGCACCATCCCATAAACAGGATAGCACATACCATGACCTTTTATGTACCAGTTGTGGTGCATTGGCTGGAAAGAAAAATAGCCCAATGGACCCACGGGGATCGATCCCAAACTGACCACGCACCAAGTGAGCGTTTTACCACTGTGTTACGTCCCGCCCCTGCATTAATGTGGTGGTGATCAGGATAAAATTTCAGATATGTTTTGGGGTGGGGATAGAGATATGGTTGATAGACATTTGGATGGGGCGTGGGCAAAAAGAAGGTGGAAATGTTAGTAAAATAGAGTACTTTAACAAGAGTATATATATATATATATATATATAATATTTTTTACATCGAATACCAATGCCGTTGAAAAGGGCATTATTGTTGCATTTTTACCATAGTTTGACACCCAATAGCCGATTTATTTTTCGTGCTGGGGTGTCGTTAAACATTCATTCATTCATTCATTAATTCATTCACTGAAAATGGTGGTGCAGATGGGAATGGACTTGGGAATGGGCAAATTTTTGTGTTTTTTAAGGGGGGAGGGGGTACACCTACTTGCTCCTATTGAGTTCTATCCTGTATTTATATTATAAACATTACTTGTCATTGTTGACACTCACTGTTCTTTCTCCTAAATTGCTGACCGAACAGAAGAGTCGGGCCGTGTCTCCGCTGTAGTAGCTAAGGACGTCGGGCACTGGGTTAAACTCTGGTTCTATGACCCGTATTTCCGGGTTAGTCTTGCCGACTGAAAAGACAACAACAACAAACGTATAAACAAGAAGTGCATTTGCACATTGCAATAACAAAATAATGTTTTTCCATCATGTAATATTCACCACAGCATTAGTTAAACTATTAGGCCCTTCCTATCTCTAAACTAGTTGTTTGAAAACCTTCGCTCGTTAGATACGTTTTAAAACAACTCGTAAGATAAAGGTATCTAATGCCCAGGCTTGTAGTATTTTCTATGTAGCGGGCAGCATAGCCCAGTGGTACAGTGCCCGCCTGATGCGCGGTCGGTCTAGGATCGATCCCCGTCAGCTAACCACTGGGCTTTTTTTCACGACATAACCATATGTCCGACGCCGATATAACCGTACTTATAATGTGTTGAGTGCGTCGTTAAATAAAAAAAAAATTAAAAAAAAAAAAAAAAAAATCTATGTATAACACAAGATGAAATAGCAAAGATGATAACAATAATATACTAGGCTAAAGGTTCAACATACAACATTTCAATCAACATATATTATGCACCATAAATATAAATACTAAAAAGCGCTTACCCCTAACATAAATGAGACAAAATGGTGGAAGGAGTACATGTGTATGTTGTTATTCTTAAATATAAAATGAAATATGTTTGACTACTCTAGTTCCACACAATAATTCTTATCTTAATTTTAGGAGCACTAGGCACACATATCAATAACAATAATATATTATAGACTCACACTAGTCAAATCATACGACATTATTAGCAAAGGCCCCCTTTTACAGAGATTTTGGCGCAAAGATCACCTTAAGTATATAAGATAAATATGCACTTAAGGTGACCTTAGCGCTATGACTGCTTCGTATAATAGGGTCCAGATGAAAGAAAAGTTTATGCCCAAAAATACTCGTGAATATTTGACCAATAGCAGGCGCGGCAGTATTGAAAGTTATATCCAGTCTTCCAGAACATCATATTTAAAAACCTCATTAATTGGACTTAAAGGGACATACCCTAGTTTTTAAACACTAAGACATAGTTTTGACTATTAGAGGCGTTTTTTGATAACTGAAATCATACTTTACTTAAATTGTATTGTTTAAAGTATCCGTTTTTGGTCATCCTGATGTTTTTTAATATCACAAAATGCATTTCTCATATTTTTAAAAAGGCACGTGCCTCTGAGAAGTAACAGTTATGTAGTCGAGTTTTATTTTATTTTAGAGGGTATTTCACCATTTCAAAGTCAAAGATTCATGTTTCACTCAATTATAACTTTATCAAAATGTGTGACAGGTTTGTAAATTAAACTAAACTTAATGTTAATTTTCATGAACTGAAACTAGGGTATGTGCCTTTAACTGTGTCTACCACCCCCATACCTAACCTCTCAATAAAACGCAAATATTGCACGGTCTCCATCTCTCGATTATCTCATAGACAGTTCGAAAATCTCAATGATTTCCTATAATATTTCAACGAACTCATTCCACAAACGACCATCATCGCCTCTGGACGATTTTAACCTGCTGGTGAACCTCACCTTTGACCTATACATTTCAACAAGCTCTAACAGTCTTCATTCCAAGCCGTATGAACCCCACGTTTCACAGAAGCACGCTCTCGTCTGCAAAAATAATCTGCACGTCTCGAGTAGAACTTCTGTAGACCATTTTCGTGATTTCCATGCAACTCAGATGTACTGAATGGTCTATCTACAGATTATTGACGTTCATAACGACTGACAAGGCCAAACGTCTCATATTTGATAGGTGGACACCATGAATTGAGAGTGGAACAACTTGTAAATGCTAATATCCCGCCATATCGAAAAGGTCGATGAAACGTATATAGGAGAATATGATTCCATTATCGGAAAACCTCGGTCATTTACTTCATCTTAAACGCAGCGATAACAAAAAAGGAAAGAGACCAGATTAAATCTGTATTTTAGACCAGTATTCGGTAAAACAGCAATGGCAAAATTGAATTTCAGTTATTTCCATGCTAGAAAGATCCATTTTTTATGTCAGATAATTGAGAATGGTTTCATGTTTATGGACACTTTTTGTTTTTTAAATTATGTTTCCATAGTAACGGATTCTAATAACGAAATTTTCTCTATCTTCTTTTTTATCAGGTGCCGAATTGATATTATAATAACGCCAATCAACAGTTCGTATAACTATACCTGAATTGTTCGTAATCATTCTTAATATCGATCGGTATTGACTGATATTTTATATTTTATTTATTCATTTCAATGACTTTTGTGTGTGGGTGGTAGGCGAATGTATTAGTTTTTATTACATCCGAGAGAGAGAGAGAGAGAAAAAAGAGAGAAGAGAGAGACAGACAGACAGACAGACAGACAAACAGACAGAGATGTAGATGGAGAGAGAGAGAGAGAGAGAGAGAGAGAGAGAGATAGAGAGAGAGAGAGAGAGAGAGAGAGCGAGAGAGATGTTTTGGGGAAGGACGTAGCCCAGTGGTGAAGCGATCGCTTGATGCGCGGTCGGTTTAGGATCGATACCCGTCGGTGGTACCATTGGGCTATTTCTTTTCCACAACTGATGAAAGAACATTGACAGGCCATGGTATGTACTATCCTGTCTGTGGGATGGCGCCTAAATATGTCAATTTTATTTTGTAAGTTGCAAGTAGTTAACAAGATCTTCCACTCGCAATTAATAATTACGTGATCTTGTTGGACATGTTGTTAATCTGTATTCTCATCGATTGTCCATAAGTGGTAAACGCCTTTTCCAAGCAACCCCTTTTGTGTTTAGTCACATCTATATCGTCAATTCTGAACCCGTTGCCATGTGATCTTGTTAGACCTATTACCAACATGTACTCGATTGAATTGTCCACAAGTGGCAATAGTCAAAGTTGACCTTTTCTGTCTTAGGTGACAGACAGTCCTGCACAATGAAGCGTCAAAATCATTGGTCGGTCCCCGAAGGAGACTATCAAGTTAATAATGGTCTGTCGTGGTCATCTGAAAACCAGCTTACCATAAATCCTGGTACACAAGCCGAGGATAATTCTCAAACGCAGCCATTATAATATGTCCTATGACATGCACGGAGGTAATGTAAAGTATATGCAGACAACACTCTGGTATGTACTGGTTATACTATACTTGTGGTCGTATGTGTAACGTTTGCGACGCTGTGTTAATATGAAAGAGCGACATTATGGCCTTCACTTCGATTATAGTGATCATTCATTTCAAAGCGATTTCACGAAAAGAGACTCAACCTCTGTTGAAGACAACCAGCCTCTGTTTAAAATCCCCTCTTCTGTACAAGAACCAAGCTTTATTTAAGACGTATCCTTTATTCAAAACCAGCTTCTTTTTAAGACCCAACCTCTATTACAAAAAACCCAGCCTCTATTGAAGACACGACGTCCATTAAAAACCCAGCCTCTATTCAAGACCCAACCTCTATTAAAAATCCAGCCTTTATTAAAAACCCAACCTCTATTCAAAACCCAACCTCTATTCAAGACCCAACCTCTATTAAAACCCCAGCCTCTATTAAAAACCCAACCTATATTAAAAGCCCAGCCTCTATTAAAAACCCAACCTCTATTAAAAACCCAACCTCTATTAAAACCCTAACCGCTATTAAAACCGCAACCTCTATTAAAACCCCAGCCTCTATTAAAAACCCAACCTCTATTCAAGACCCAACATCTATTAAAACCCAACCTCTATTCAAGACCCAACCTCTATTAAAACCCCAGCCTCTATTAAAACCCCAACCTCTATTCAAGACTCAGCCTCTATTCAAGACCCAACCTCTATTCAAGACCCACCCTCTATTCAAGACCCAACCTCTATTCAAGACCCACCCTCTATTCAAGACCCAACCTCTATTAAAACCCTAACCTCTATTCAAGACCCAGCCTCTATTCAAGACCCAGCCTCTATTCAAGACGCAGCATGTGTTCAAGACCCAACCTCTATTAAAAACCCAGCCTCTATTCAAACCCCAAACTCTATTCAAGACCCAACCTCTATTAAAAACCCAGACTCTATTCAAGACTCAACATCTATTAAAAATGCAGCCTCTATTAAAAACTCAACCTCTATTCAAGACCAACCTCTATTAAAAACCCAACCTCTATTAAAACCCTAACCACTATTAAAACCGCAACCTCTATTAAAAACCCAGCCTCTATTAAAAACCCAACCTCTATTCAAGACCAACCTCTATTAAACACCCAACCTCTATTAAAACCCTAACCGCTATTAAAACCGCAACCTCTATTAAAAACCCAGCCTCTATTAAAAACCCAACCTCTATTCAAGACCCAACATCTATTAAAACCCAACCTCTATTCAAGACTCAACCTCTATTAAAACCCCAGCCTCTATTAAAACCCCAACCTCTATTCAAGACCCAGCCTCTATTCAAGACCCAACCTCTGTTAAAACCCCTGCCTCTATTAAAACCCCAACCTCTATTCAAGACCCAGCCTCTATTCAAGACCC
>JAECMU010088493.1:0-15723 GCA_016106625.1 Dracogyra subfuscus
AACGGGACACTGGTCGCATTTGGCGACCTGGCCACAGGCCATTTCAAGCCCTGAATATGATTTTTTTTGTTAGTTTGTACTGTGTGTTTATTAAAGAGTTCAAATGTAAATTAATAAAGATCTCCCAAATAAAGTTAATGATTTTTAATAAGCACCCATGAATTAGAATTAGACAGAAAAATGTTATATTAAAAAAACACAGACTTAAAAAAATATATGCACAAAGTTTTGAAATACATGTACAGTAGATGTACAAATGCATGTAGTGCAACTACACAATTAAATAACTTATGATATATACATGTATTTGTTACATATGTATTTCAATATGTATACACAGGGGCGGTTCAGACAGTATGCAGAGTTCGACAAATCCGCTAGCCCGACGCCCGTGGTTTCTAAGTTCGGGCTAGTGAGAAACGCAAAACCACTAGCCCTGCGGGCTAGTGGTTTTCAACCCCACATCGCTCGATCGTGTTTTTGTTTTGTTTTGTTTTTTTCTTTGTTTTTTTCTCGGCTGAAATTTCAATTAATAAATTTGATTGTTACGTTTGTCATCGGCTGGTATGGCCATGGCAGTACTTTTCGAAGAGGTACAGCATAGCCATAACACTTTTTTGTGTGTATGTGCGAGTTATATTTGTTGTATCTGAAAATGTACTATTTTTTACACTGTGCCGCTCCTGATAAAGTTTATTCAAATATATATATTGTACCTGAATGGAAGACAACTGTAAACTAGTTACCTTTGATATCAAATACATTATTCTTTAAAATAAAAAACACCAAAAGAAATCAGTTCTATGGCACCTATGAAGAACAGATGAAACATGTAAAATTGTAACACAATATCAAGAATGAAAAATATGCAACAACCACATAGAACAGATATCTGTGAGTCATTATTACTAGAATGATCTTCAAATTGATCAAAAGTGATAAAGCTATAAAATGGAAGGCCACAAGGTTTGTACATGTACAGGTAATAATAAAGTATAAGCTGGTCAAGAAACCTGCAAATGGCAAAATACAGCCAAACCTGTTAAGCAGCCATCAAATGGAGTATCAAAAGATGGCTTTTTTTAAAGAGGTGGTTGCTTAATACAGGTCAGTTTATATTATATAAGATACTTTGGGATGATTAAACTGCCCTCTGACACAGGTGGCTGTTTAATACAGGTTGATGCTAGAATAGGTTTGACTGTACATATGTTGTTATATGTCAAGAATTTAAATTTTAAATGTTATTTAATTTAATTATTATCACCATCAACTAGATGCATAACAAAAATCCAGTCACAGTTAATCCACCCATTTCATACACAGCATACCCAATATAGCAGGGCTCAAACTTAAGAATTTGTCTCCTACAATAATTTTAAAAAGAATTGTCATGGATGAAACGGCCCACTGACGGCAATTATGAGCCTGCAATTTAAATAATAATACATGTAATAATAATAATAACAATAATAAAAATTCATAATTATTATTCCTATTTTTTTTAAATCTTATTTTGTACTGATTGTGTGGGTGCGCACTGTGTACCACTAGGAAAGAAATAAATGTTTTATTTAACGACACACTTAACACATTTTATTTACGGTTATGTGGCGTCAGACATATGGTTAAGGACCGCACAGATTTTGAGAGGAAACCTGCTGTCACCACTTCATGGGCTACTCTTTCCGATTGGTAGCAAGGGATCCTTTATGTGTGCTTCCCACAGGCAGGACAGCACAAACCATGGCCTTTGTTGAACCAGTTATGGATCACTGGTCAGTGCAAGTGGTTTACACCTACCCATTGAGCCTTGCGGAGCACTCACTCAGGGTTTGGAGTCCGTATCTGGATTAAAAATCCCTTGCCTCGACAGGGATCAGAAATCAGTACCTACCAGCCTGTTGTTCGATGGCCTAACCACGACGACACCAAGGCCAGTGTGTGTGTGTGTGTGGGGGGGGGGCTGAGGCAAGATGTAGCTCAGTGGTACAGTGTACACTTGATGCGCAGTCGGTTTGGGATCAATACCTTTCAGTGGGCCCATGCTGTATATAAAAGATCCCTAGCTGTTAATCAAAAAAAGTAGCCCATGATGTGGTGACAGCAGATTTCTTCCTTCAATATCTGTGTGGTCCTTAACCATATGTCTGACGCAATATAACTGTAAATAAAATTTGTTGAGTGCGTCGTTAAATAAAACATTTCCTTCCTTCCTCCTTCCATCATAAAGGAATATCAAAATTTAAAAAGTGGCTGCTTAATTTACCTGTCAGTTTATTTTAACATATATTACTATTAGATGATTTGGTCGAATAAAAATTTGGAATCTTAACACAGATGGCTGTTTAATATAGTCAGCCACTTACGTAGATTGCAGTTCTTGTTTCCATAAACAGGCCTCTACAAACGATCATTTGCCTGTGCATCGAATATGCTATTATATTTCAAATAGCCAATTTACCATTCATGGCAAATTTACTGAATTATGGATCAGTCATTAAAATGCATTTTATACTGTTTTTCAAATTAGATAAAAAAGAAATGCCCAACCAAAGAAAAGTTACAGTGTACCGTATGTTATATGTTTTTGGCATAATCCTTTTCTGGTTAAACAACTTTTGAATGGTTGTTCTATAGTTAGGTTTCCATATTAGCATTATAAGACATTTTAAAGTACTGAAATAAAAACTGGGGGCTGAGCCCCCTAGCCCCCCCCCCCCAGCACCCTACCACACACACCGAGCCCCCAACCCCCCCCATCCATCCGGCTCGTACGGGCCTCAGATACATAATATTATACATTACATATACAGATAATTTGTTAGCTTCACAGTGAATATTATTTCTGAAGTTCACAACTAAGTCTTAAGATGTTTAAGCCTATGTCATGTATCTATTATAATGTGTCCATTTGACATACTAGCGGAATCCGTATGTTTTCTCAAGTTTCTGCTTACTCTCCTCCAAATTCTTTGCACCCGACTATAAACGATGGCTGGCCACACATAGGCTATACTTAGTCTAGGTTCAGCACGAGTCCATGCAAGTATCAACCCAAATATCTGGAGGTATGGTAACAAGAGAATCAGGATCCAAACTTGAAGAGGAACGTCTGTTATATGGTGCCAGATGGAACCCATTAGTGAATGCTTCTGAACACCATCACCAATGTGATAGTTGTTGTTATGATCAAGAGCAAATCTGTTAAAATGTTCATTAATTTCAAATATATAGTAGAGAAATCCAAAGGTTCCAACCAAATAAACCATTATTACCAACCAAGCGATTCTCTGCCGGAATTTCATACTGGCAATTCAGTCCTAAACCTTTGGTGACATCAGACACAGAAATCAATCTGAAAGTAATAGTAATACATATGAAAATTAAGAGCATCAAACCAATCGTTCGATATCAGACTTTATGGGCCGAATTTACAAAGCCTGTTTTTCTTAAATGCAGGTGTTTAAGTATTGTAAATGTATGTAGTTACACATGTGTAAGACAAACTGGTGTTTAAGCATTGTAAATGTATGTAGTTACACCTGTGTAAGACAAACAGGTGTTTAAGCATTGTAAATGTATGTAGTTACACATGTGTAAGACAAACAGGTGTTTAAGCATTGTAAATGTCTGTAGTAAGCCATAAATAGGCTTTGTAAATTCCGACCTGTTTATCTTGTATAAACTAACATATTTATTTGTTTTAATTGCCCCACACATTACCAACTTTTAACAATCATATTTAAAATCATATCACAAAAATAGTGAGCTACTCTCACATTTGGGTGTTGAAGAGGTGTTTGTGTTTATTATCATACCAGTTGTACTAGTAACTAACATACATTTAATGTGTTGAGTGAGATTCGAAAATCATTAATTTGATTAAACTCTCTTGGTTAATCATTAATAGCTGCAACATTTAGTATAAAGTGACAAACAGATCAAATATTTTTTGGTAAAGATTCCTTTTTTATGAACAAAATGTAATGTAATTAAAGTTACTTAGATTTCTTTAACAGATCTATCGGGGCTTGATGTAACTCAGTGGTACAGTGTTCACTTGATGAGTGGTCAGTGTGGGATCGATCCCCATCGGTGGACCCATTGGGCTATTTCTTGTTCCAGCCAGTATGCCACGTCTGGTATAACAAAGGCTGTGGTATGTACTACCATGTCTGTGGGATGGTGCATAAAAAAAGATCCCGTGCTGCTAATCGGAAAAAAATAGCCCATGAGGTGACGACAGCGGATTTCCTCTCTCAATATCTGTGTGGTCATTAACCATATATCTGAGGACATATAACTGTAAATTAAATGTGTTGAGTGCATTGTTAAATAATATAAATAAATATTAACTTATTTGATGCAAAATGGTGAGTTTGCATGTTAAATATCACACAAATATGATGTGACCAACTTATCACAACACCCTGTTCTAGTCACTGAAGATAATCTGACATCAAATTCAATTTAATTGTTTTTGTGAACTAAATTGTCTGATCTAAATAATAATGTATAGTCATAGCTGCATTAAAACCAAACAGCTAAATATGGTTCCAAATGAATCAGCCCTCGAAATTCGCAGCGGCATTCGGCAATGCCATCGCAAAAGCTATCGTAAACTTGATTTGGGACAGCATTTCATTGCCATCGCAAATCTGTGAGTGGTGAAAAGTCTGTAGGCATTTCTCTCTGAACTCTGTCCAATTACAGATCCCAGAAAAAAAGCTTAAATTTATTATTGTGTGTGGCTCAGTTTCCTGAATTAATATAAATTGGTTTATTCCAGTATAGAAGCTTAAGAAAGTGAAGTTGAGATGTTATATTTTAGCATATTATTACAGCAGTGGATCATGTATGAATAATTTTGACAGTATTAATCTTTTCTTTATAATTGCCGCCGTATTGCTATTGCAAAACTGATTTGCGATGGCACTTAACTGCTGTAGCAAACTTGTCTGAATATCAATATTTTCATTGGTTTGTTTAACGACACACTCAACACATTATAAATACGGTTATATCGGCGTCGGACATATGGTTATGTCAAGAAAAAACCCCAGTGGTTAGCTGACGAGGATCGATCCTAGACCGACCGCGCATCAGGTGGGCACTGTACCACTGGGCTATGCTGCCCGCTGTCTGAATTTCAAGGGCTGATGAATCACTGTGCACTTTCACATGGGTTACAACTAATAAAGTAATATTGTGAGTAATATGATGGAAATACATGAGAAAAAGGTTCAGACCAGCTCAATATGCCCGAAATGTCTGAATGCGAAGATTTGTTCCAATGTTAGGGGGTGGGAACTGAGTCGTGACACCCCCTCCATGAACTCCTGTCTCGTATGTTTATAGTTGGACTAGATGGTAAATTATAATAATACATAATGCAAAACAATTGGTTCAGTAGTTGTGACTGAACAAATTTAACACTGATACAGTCGATCCTAACATCAAATCTTATCCACATGCCATTTACAATTTATAATAGCACTCTTCAGAAATAGTGTGCATCACTCAAGCTTAGTATGGAAAGACAGAAAGAAATTTGTTTTATTTAACAATGCACTCAACACATTTTATTTACTGTTATATGGCATCAGACATATGGTTAAGGACAGACAGAAGAAAAAAATTTAATGGTGCACTCAACACCTTTTATTTATGGTTATATCACATCAAACGTATGCTGAAGGTCCACACAGATACACAAATGAGAGAGAGGAAACCTGCTTTCGCCACTTCATGGGTTACTCTTTTCGATTAGCAGCATCCCACAGACAGGGTAGTACATATCATGACCTTTGATATACCAGTTGTGGTGCACTGGCTAGAATGAGAAACAGCCCAATGGGCCCACCAACCATGCACCGCCCGAGTGCTGTACCACTGGGCTACATCCCACCCCTCAAGCTTAGTATTTAGACAAATGCTGTATAGATGGTGATATTGGCGAAATTAGAGAGATTATGTCTCTGGTGCAAAATCTTAATTCATGAATCTGTTGAAGAACACACAATATTGTAACTAAATAAATGGCTGAAGTGAACTGTGGCAAAAAGACTACAATTGATAAAAACATACACCTTCTTCTGGCAAAGACCTCAGTTACTTTTGATGTCAGAGGGGAACAGCCCTATAGAATTGAACAACTACAATGTGTGTGTGTTGATTGTAACCACAGTGGACAGGGGGTGTGGGGGCCTCCCCTAGAAAGAAAATGGGTTAGTGTTAAGAAAATCATACTGTAATTAGAAGACTAACTTCTAAGAGTCATTAATTTTGTCAAAAGGTCAATTTAAAAAAAAATATCTTCAAACAAAGTTTGGTAGGGTGCCATATCCATTTCACCCCTGACCCATTGTAGATATGTCTAACCTTCAATTCACAGTTATGGACATGCAAATATGTTTAGAATTGGGAGTTTATCCAGTAAAATATCAATTTCAAAATAAGCTGGCTGGGGCACACACGTTTTATTACAAATGTATCGCCTGGGTATGTATTATCATTATGGCATCAGATATACTGTTAGTGATTTACTAAATTATGGGAAACATTTTTCAAAACTAGAATTTCAGTATTTTAAGATTTGCTCTTTACGATAAATCATTATTGACATGATACCGATACAGAATGGTATATACAGAATACTGCCTAGCTCTACTTACTGAGTGACAAGAAAATATAAAAGGTGGGGCACTGGGGGCCGGGGTGATTGTTAATTTTTGTTGGTCACTGGATTACTCTAATAACTTCAACTTGTGTACAATTCTTTCATTTGGACCTTTTCTTTTTGGTTTATCCACTATTTTGAAAATAATCTTATTTCTTAGTTTTTGAAGAGTGCTTTTATATATAAACTTTACCCGAAAAACTAAAATTTACCAATCCATCACAAAACCGGAAGTCATTTCTGTCCACCTTTTTGTCAATTTTAAGAAATAAATGGCTAAACATTGTTTTAAACACATCCAGTCTGTAATGTCATGAATAATAAAATACAGGAACAATAAAGTAAACCAATAAAGTATTCTTTTCTATAGTTTGTAGAAAATAAATACTCTTCAATAGTAAACATTTAAAATACATTTCGATTAAGGCAACGTCAAATGAGCGCAGCCATCTTGTTGGTTATAGACCGTTTCCGGTAAACATGCTTTTTCTAGTTCAGGTATAAAATCAACGGCTGAACAGTCTACTTTTATGTTTTATAAATGTCACGTGGATGCGAGATCGTTAAAATGTTAAAATTGATATTGTTAATTGAAAATATTTAGTCTTAGTAATCAAATAAAGGACAACATTTTATAATAATTAGCTTTAGTTTATTTATTTTGTTAATAAATGCAAGAAATAATGAAAAATAAAACTAATATCTAAACAACCAATTATCAATTATACGTTGTGTGCGGTTGTTGTTGTTTTTTTAAATTGGGGGTGGTGGTTTGTTTTGGGGTTTTGGGGTATGGTAATTAAATCATATTGTCCTGAATAAATACTTCAGCTGTTTCAACTGTTTGTCTAGGACAAAAGTTAATGGTTAGTAATTATTAAGAGAGACATTTGTGTCGTATCCTTATATCCACCATTGTCAAAGCCACTAGTGTTAGTCTCGTATGACAAGTCGTGTCAGAGTTGTAACAATTGAAATATGCCCTATTTCTCGCGAAAAATGGCAAACCGTCAGCCAAACTCAAATTACAATGT
Organism: Dracogyra subfuscus; assembly: GCA_016106625.1. Classification (NCBI taxonomy): domain Eukaryota; kingdom Metazoa; phylum Mollusca; class Gastropoda; order Neomphalida; family Peltospiridae; genus Dracogyra; species Dracogyra subfuscus. Next base: position 7,717 of record JAECMU010088493.1, read on the forward strand.
CCATATTTCATGGATCTATTTAACATGTTATTGTCTCAATGTCGTCAATAATGATTGTGTTACATAATACCCAGTCTTATTGAAATTAGGTCTACTATTACATGTGGATCTAACAGCAGCCTGTTCGTGCTTATGTCAAGATGACCGTCCATTCGACCAATCAAACCTTACTTGCAAAATCATGTCAGTGGTTTGAACAGAATTAAAAGACATTCGGGATTATGCCGAGTTTATAGGAAATGATTCGGGTGTATTGCGAAGTATGCCGGATACTAATTTCAATATAAAATTTTATATAAAATTTGTTTCAAGAGAAACAAAAACTCGTGATGGTACAGCCATAAATCTATTTATACTACTATACACGTCAGAGTTTATTACTGCACTTTTCTCCCCGTTTTCTCAATGTTGAAATAGACCAACAAATTCGCCTATTGCATAAATAGTCTCGCCCGATATTTTTAGAATTTATATGCTCCCAAATAACGCTATAAAGGGCGAAGTGTAATTGGTCGATATTTAAATTGTTAACCCCTCCACCCACCCCTTGTGAATCCCTAGCCTCCAGTGCTCTTAATTAGTCATTAATATCATTTATTATTGATTTATTGTTAAATTTATATTTAATATTATAAATTGCACCAGCTTAAAAAAAAAAAAAAAAAAAAAAAAATCCATAACTTGGTTTATTGTATATATATATTTGAATATTGATGCACTTAAAATATTATTTCATTTAAATTAATCTAAGTCCCATCCTATTAGCCCTTTCTATCATTGGTCATACCACCAAAATTTCTAAATGTTCCCCTTTCATCTTAATTTAGCTTTCTCTGAATGTGCACGTAAAGCCCTATGACCTAACCTGAACTGTCTCGAGCGATCACACAAGGGAGTAGATAAAAGTGGCCGCTGAGTGCAGGTTGCCACATATATTGTCTTTAAATCATTTGTTGTTATTTATTGTTTTACCGTCTGTACTGCTAATCAATGGATGTGTTAAATGGACTATAAATAAACTTTGGACATGACGTCTCCTTCAGAAATAATGCTAATGAAATGTATTAAATTAACCGTTCTCAACAAGTTTGTTTTATCTTTCCATTTAATTATTTAATTCCTACATCATGCGATGTATTGTCATAATAAGTGAACCTACAAATGTCAAGCGTAGTCTGGCCTAGACTGTATGGACACTTCTAGATAATAATAAAACTTTACTATGGCCACTTAATACAGGTATTTTAGCGATTTGGGGATACGATTTAAATGGCTGTTGGCCGCGTTAGACCGGTGACCGCTTATTACAGGTGCATTTACATTATAATTCGTTTGGGAGGGAAATAAGTGGCCGTTTAAGGCAGGTGAACGCTAGGTATAGGTTTGACTATATATAGGCTTGTCAGTTTAAAATATTTTGCTGGAAATATAGAAGTATGAAAACATAAAGAAAATATGAATGTACACAATTTACTGATGGTATTATGTAACAAAATCATTATTGATGACATTGAGACAATAATATGTTAAGTAAACCCATGAAATAAGGAAATTGTAATTTGAGTTTGGCTGAGGGTTGCAATTTTTCGCGAGAAATAGAACATATTTTAATTGTTACAACTCCGACATGACTTGTCATATAAGACTAAAGACTAGTGGTGTGTGTGTGTGTATATATATATGTATGTATGTATGTGTGTGTGTGTGTGTGTGTGTGTGTGTGTGTGTGTGTGTGTGTTGTTGTTGTTGTTTCGATGTTGTTTCGATGTTGTAGGTCCAACAAATAGCATGCAAAAAGTTGACCAGTGTGACTAATCGCATACAACTAGTTACGGGGACTTTTATTTGAGATGTATACTAGCAGCTGCCAGCCAAAAGTATTTATTAATATTCTTTCAAAATGATGTCACATTTTTTATGGAGACTTTAACTTTTTATCCATAGATTCTTGAGGAAAACATTGTTTACAGTGACAGCTCATTACAGCTTTGATATATATTATCAAGTTTATTATGCAAATATTTCAAGTACTGAATCTATTAATTTGTACTTTTTATAACAAATAAATGTAAATATAGAGAAATGTCATTCGCAACTATGATAACCAATCTTTAATGAAATAATGAAACTATATTGTTTAACATATAAATAACTTGAGGGGTTGTTTAGAAACTGATTTAAAAACAAATTTAAATGTTAATTAAAACATTTTTTAATACGTAGACACACATATACAAGCACAAAAGATAAGGGGGGAAAAAAGAAGAAAAAAAAAGAGAAGAAAATAACAACCCATCAACGTAGCGGTGAAGAATAATTGTCCAGCAATTTGCTCTTAACCACCAGAAGCGTTTCGCATTAAACCAGTAAGCGTCTTTAGAAAGTAGTCTTTTGTGTACGGCCAAACGTAAAGGCACAAAGTACCGTAAACATAATGGGGATGTATCAGTTTAGACCGGTTTTGATCACTGACAGTTACTTTTAGGCTCTCCGATGACCGCACCATCAACCATGAAGCGTATAGGATACTGGATTAGCGAGAAAAAGAGCAAAAAGTTAAATTTTGAAGAGCACAGAAATATGTTCAGGTAAGCATGCTTGTGACAAGGAAACGTTTTGCACAGACTACAGTTGCTTACCAAAAGTATTGTTGAATGTTTACTGTATTGCCTTGATTAAAGACGTTTGACGGCATTGTATGGTGTGTAGAGTGTATAATTAAAATATCACAGTAGTATTTATAACACACAAAATAAATGACTCAGTTTGATATTTTACAAATATGTCATCAGTCTTGTATGTCAAGGCTTTATATTGCATCAAAGCCGAGGCGGTAGTGACCAAAATAAATATTCCCATTAATTGATTAAATGTAATATTATTATAAACAAGCCCAAATTAATTATTAAGTACAAACATGTTAACCTCAAAACATTTCATCTCACAATCAACAGTGATAAATGGAATGTTAAGCTATAATTAGATTAAAATAACTTGTAATGCATTTTTGTATTCATGACACTTTACCAGCTAATATGTAGATCTGTACATTACATGATTACTGCAATAAAAGACGGTCACCATGACAGTGACCATGGTGTTCTCAAAACACAAAAAGCCTGTTGTGACAGATCTAAAGCCTTGCATGTCAGTCATGTTCATCACAACACAAAAGCCTACTTATGACTACAGTGTGTTGTCACTGAATACAAAATCCTATAGAGCAGAAATGTATGCTATGTTCTTAGCAAAAATATGCTGTGAAATTGTAGCCAATAATGTAATTATTTTTTCACCACGATAATTTTCATGTTCATGAGAATCGTGGGGTGTGCAATGTTTGAAGGAAATAGAAGCTAATTATATAGGACTGTAAAACTTGTCAAATAAAATATCTTTCCAGACTGTCTCGTAATTTTTAAATTATATTTAAAAGGTCCAAGATGGTTAATTAACATTCCTTGCATGTCATGTAACCTCACACATCCCATCTTGTTAAAATTCTTTTGGATATTATTTTTTGTTCTATGCTCTTTTTTTTATATTATAATACCATTTAAAAAATGTGGATCTAATCTGTGATTTTATATCTAGATACATGTATGTATAATTTAGCATTTTTTCTTAGTGAAATCACAGTACCACTACCAGTGAATATTACAAAATTGCATATTGCAAACTTTCGATCACTCCAAGATTTGTTCCCTTGGTACATGATTCAGTCTGTCATGAGCAATATCAAAGCAAGCTGACAGTCACTCTTCTGAACTGATACTATAGGCATCACATGAAGCTTCAAGTAAAATGTATTAAAAACATTTTTTATTGCAAGGGGATCAGTTTGCCACTTTCATAACATTTTCCAGGCAGTGTTTTGTAAAAAAATGTATCATTTATTTCATAATTAAGAGGGTGGAATCTAGTTCATTTGGTATAATGTTAAGATTATAAAATAAACATAAAATGCCCCCAGTATTTAAAAATTGGCTAGTTTATAAGCATTCAATTATTTTTAAAGGGAGAGTAAACTGAAACATGAGCTTTATGAGTTGGAAAGATACATACCTGGACCACCAACACATATGGACACTTTAACAAATGAAAAACTCATAATTATAGAGCTAATAAAAAAAAGAGGTGATTATTCCTTTTAACTGGGGGCAGCCATTTTCTTTTGTTTTCGAGGCGTCCAGTACTCTAGCTTGGGGTGAGTGACATCATCTTCTACTAACTGCTGTATGCACAGTGTAAACAAAAGCAGTAATTTACGACACAGCGCTCCTTTTTATCAACCTGACTTGTAAAACAACATAAATGACATAATAATCTGTTTTTAAAACTAAATATATTTCAAGTTGCATTAACAGAATAAAATGGGGTTATAGTATTTTTCTCTTTTACATGATCCAAAGGAAAAATGTACACTTTTAGACCTAATGGTAGGGTATGCTACGTTGGAGCAAAAACGACCACCCACAATACCAAAGTTATACTTTTCTTTTCTTTGGGACTAAGTAATTGGTCAATTCTGTGATTTTAGATGGGAAAGTCGACTTAATCAATAGGTTTACAGAACTATTTACAGTAATAAACCATAAATAATACATACTTATTGCTGGCTTACAGGGATGGATATTATTACAGAAAATTGCAATGCATGCCTATTTTATCATCCTAAAAAACCAGGTACATTTGTTTCTCTAGTTCTAAGACTCATTTCTGATGAACATCACGAGTTATTACCAAAGGGTGTATTCACTGGGATGGTACAAAATGGCTGCGCCCATTATATATAATAACCATCAATTTAACTGTTTTATTAATTAAAAATAAGATTATACTTGTTGATATTAAGCAGTGATGTGAATTATATCGTTGAATATGCATACCAGTCCAAACGCCTTGCTTTTAGCATTCCTTTAAGTATAGCCTAACCATTAACTAGTCTTTATTTTATCATATGTATCTTAATGCATGTTATAAATAGGTCCTGTTATCTTACCACTGTAAGTTTTTTACATTATCTTGTGATAGTACAATGTACAATACATTTACATGTACATGTGCATACATGTACTAGAGGCAGTGTGACTTTTTTCTTCTGTGGTTATAGCTGTAGCACTATATCTAGCTAAATGTTTTCCTTGGGTGTAAATGATAATCCTGATCCAGTATATTAATGACATACATTCACATACTTGCAATGTATCTGATACATCATGTACATCGTTGCTTTTGTTCCTTGTCATCTCTGATAGAACATCAAATATTTAGTCAAGATAGATATAACATATCAGTTATGTTTGTTATTTTTAATGATGAAATACCATTGTTGGAGAAATTTCTTCTATATTAATTTCATGTTTACAGTTTGATGTACATTCTTTAATATGTGATTATATTGCTCAATTTTGATTATGGTATGAAATGATGAATTGATGATGACATGGAATTAACAAAGGGCTGTGGTATGCAATGACCATGATACAAAAAAGACCAAAGCAGTACCAAGTACCGAAGCTTCAAAATGACTATATTCCATATAGAGATCATTAGTGGGTCAAATGATGGGAATTCAGTTATTTGTAATTGTCATTTTCATTATGTATAAAGACGTAATGTAGTTATGTTTATGTACTATAGTATGTGACCCGCTTTTACAAAACCTGTGATAAGTCACACCGACCGTTCCGCTCTGCAGAACAAACAATGTATTTGGGGTGACATTAATCTGGGTGAATTATATTTGTGTTAAGACGTTTTTCAAGCAAACTAATTGTTTTGATCAATAGAGTATAATATTAATTGCCATGTGGATTAATTTTGTGACATAATGAGTGTTTGACTAGTCTGTTGTTAATAATGTGGTATTAAATTGGCTATTAAGATATATAGTTCTAAATTAAAATATATATCTTAAGTATCACTGTATATATGTAATAAATTAAATACTATGTCCACCCAAACATTTGTATATAAATGTAGATATATGCATATATATATATATAGGAAAGGTTCAAGATTGAACATTACATGTGCCTGACCATATTGGGTTTTTTTGCATCAAAATATGCATTCAATCAATCAAATTTAGAAAAATATATGAACTGTTTTAGCTATTTGTTCTCAAAATCATTATGAATACATTTACCTAAATTATAGATTTGAAATACATATCTAAGTGTAAGTTACAGAGATGATTTTTAAATTGCATTAAAGTATGTTTTCTGCTATGTTAATTTCTGAATATACCATACTCATCAGGGTATGCACTGTGCAGTCGCCCATTGCGAGTCAACATAGAGTTGGGCAAGTCAAAAGCTTATCGTGTGTCGCCTGCTTGGCGGCCACACATTTTCCCATATTATATTATGTATCAACATGCCAATAATGAATGTTTGTACGAGATCAGAATGTTATTATTTTCAAAATTATTTTCAGCTGGTTTCCTGTTAGTAATAATAGTATGCATAACCAGACCCATATAGGATATGATGGCGTTATATATTCGGAAAACCATGGCCACATAAATGTATTCGTAGAGGTTTTCCGAAGTTACATTGTTCCAACATTTTTGTTTCTTATGATATATATACCATGTCTACTATACCAAACACCCAATCGTCACTGCGATTGATGTCAATGTCTGTGCACATTAAAAAGTTGTGGGAACTTCAAAGTAACTGATAACTTGACAGGTCACTTACGATCAGCCTTTGTAGATTTTTAACAGCCAGGTTTTGTAATTAGTTCCCAGTTTGATATTGGCTCACATTAACGAATGATACTAGCTCACATTATTGATATTGACACAATGTTCTACTCATTATTATAGTGATTTACTTTGTATGGTTTAGAAATATTGTCCCATCTCCTAATTAAATAGTGATTATTTCTTTAACTTGTGTTGTGTGTTTATTTCTCTAGTGAATGTGATTATTGTTTGTCTAGATTGCTGTCAGCTTAGTAAATATTGTTTAATTCCTCATTATACAGCCATAAGAGCACCTTATTCATTCCAAGACTGAACCTTGGTAAAACATCCAGATGTTTAATTGTGTGGGTCCCATGACAACGTAATAATTAAAATTTAATTACAACAGTTTGTAAAAAAAAAAAACCTAAAACAAGTTCTGTTTCCTGCTTTTGTGTTGTTATTATTGTTTGTATACTATGATAACATGTTTTTAAAGAGCAATTTAAGTAAGTTTTTAAAACTTTTTTATATATATATCAGTCGCAGGCCATTCAAAAGTTGTACTGGCGAGTAAAAGTGTTTCTGTGAGTGGCCCGATTGGCCAGTCAGAATAAATCCCAAGTGCATACCTTGAATACTCTAAAGTAATATTGCAATGTATGTTTTTGTAATTTTAGTTACAAATCAAGTCCATGTGTACTTGAACTGCAGTTTATGTTGAAATTGTCTTTATTTTTCAGAAATGCTGGTATTGATCTTAAAAAGGTAAGCATCAGGCACTTTTATTTCTTTAGTTTAATATATAATAATATTTTAAATGCTAAGACAAAATAAATTTTGGTCCACACAAAAGTGCACATACCAGATTACCCATATGTAATGTTTGTCTAATTACACTATATAGTACCACATGTGCTATTATTTTACTATAATTAATTTTCTCCGGGATAGGACAATGTTTATTAAATGTCACAGTCTGTATATTAGCAAGTATTTGTCCAAGGGAGTTTCTTGGGATCCACATATCCCACCTCATTGCCATCCATTTTTGGTACAATTTGTGTGTGTCAGTTTTTGTTTATATTTATGTTGGGCTTTTTTTTTCACCACAACAATAACATCAAATTTCATATATGAATACATACTAGTAGTAAATAGAAACATTTGTATTAAAATATTTATACATTTTATAATTTAAGGTTTTGGTTTTTTTGGTTTGAGATTTACTAGACTTTGAATCTTGGAATGTTTTTTATGGGGCACCCAGTTTCTTAAAATGTATTTATACATGCTTTGTAAATTCAGGTTAT
>JAECMU010088527.1:2109-17321 GCA_016106625.1 Dracogyra subfuscus
AGAACACTAGAGTGGTAATCGGAATAGAGAAAAATCAAACCTTTATTGTTCCATTGAGTTCTTCTACGACAGATCTGTGAAGGAGAACACTAGAGCGGTAATCGGGGACGAACTTCGTCATCTCAATCTCCACCTGACCTTGTTTCAACAGCAGCTGCACCTCCAGATTCAGAATAAACCGCTGTTTGTCATCTTTCAATCTGAAACAACACCAGTCAATCATTAGCTGTAGAATTATAAACTGCAAAAAAAACTTCCTTCTTATGTTAGAAGACTGGTCTAAACATCCTAACAGTTAATGGGATGGCTTAAAAGTATTCTGCTTCCTGTTTCAGTCAGATGACTGAAGCTTCGTGCTTTCTCCATCACTCATACAATCTGAACATCTTTTCTTTACTCTCTTATTATCTAAGCCACCGGTGCCATTTGTTTGAGATCTCACTAAATTGAAAGGAAATGTTAAACATGACCACTTTGCACAAAGTTGATGTTAATCAGCATGGAATTTATTTTATTTTATTTAAATCCATCATAAAGCCCTAAAAGTACACACGTCATCATTAAAATACATCACAGAAAATGTTGCTAATTTTGGATATAACAGGAGGAGACCTCAACTACTGTAGTTCCACACTAACCATGTCATGCTTAACGTTGGTTATATCACACAGTTTCAGACACCCAGGGCCGTAGCTAACTTTTTTTGACTGGGGGGGGGCAAAACTTTCACTTACGTGGTGAGCTGACAAGGGGAATCAGACTTACTGGTACATTTTAAGAAATAAATAACTATATAAAAAAAAATCTTCAAAATATTAGGGGGGGCAACTGCCCCCCTGCCCCCCCTGGTTAGCTACGGCCCTGACACCACACTATTTATTGTGTCATTATTTTTTGTTACAGATTAAAATAATGTGCTTTAGGAAATAGAAAGAATATAAAATACTGAAATCCCTTTTCAAATCTTTCTTTGATGGTTACAAGTAGGTGGGGTTTTATTTTCCCCAGTCCATTCTAACCATGCCAAGGTTACAAGTAGGTTTACTTTTCTATTTAAATAACCCATTGGTTTGAAAATACTTGTCATGTTTAGTACCACATGTATATATGTACATGATAACAACTGTGCAAATGGTATTCTGCCACTTACGTAACAGCAACGTCACTTATGTAATAATAACATAAGGCTGCATTTCGCCCATAAAAGTGAATAAGTCATCATTTTTGTGGTCAAATTGTTTTTGGTTTTTTTGCATGGAAGTCAAGAAGTGAATGCATTTCCTATAATTAGCAGTCACTTACAAGAACTAATAGGACTGTCCTTTGAAAAAAGACTTATTTACTAAGAAAGCAATATACTGCTTACGTTTTAATGTCCTCAATTAAATTATCAATTTCATTCTTGAGACATTCATCCTCATCCTGTCGTTTTTGCAAGAAAGCATTCATCTCAGCAAGAACAAGAGCTTTAGTCTTCACCTGCAAATATGAGGAACCACAAGTAGAAAAGAGGTGTATGTGTGTGTGAGAGAGAGAGAGAGAGAGAGAGAGAGAGAGAGAGAGAGAGAGAGAGAGAGAGTAGATTGATAAAATAACACTTAATATAAGTAACTTATTATTAATCTCTGCAAAAACATTTATTGCTATTGTAAAACTCTGCAAAAACATTTATTGCTATTGTAAAGTTAATAAAGTTTTGTCCAAAGATAAACCATTTATCAATGTCATTATTTTAAGATGAATCAGACAAAGGCAAAAATTGCATCATAAAGCTAAAACCAATAACAAACCTACTGACTGGACCAAAGAGAGAGGAAGGGAGGGAGGGACGTAAGATAGGAAGGAAAACAGTTAGGGGAATGGAGAGAGGGATGGCAAAGTCACAGAGAGAGAGAGAGAGAGAGAGAGAGAGAGAGAGAGGGGGGAGAGAGAAGGGGGAGGGAGTGATGGGGAAGAGAATTAGAAAGAGATAGAGATATGGCTAATGATTGAAAATAGAGGAGAAGAGCAACAGAGAGAGGCATGCCAAATGAAAGATGATAGAGAGTAGAGACAGAAAACACAGAGAGAGAGAGAGATGGCCAAGTGAGGGAGACAGAGAGGCTATATTATCCACTGACCAACTGTTCACTGTAGATCTTGTCTCGTCTGTATTTACAAAACCTTTGCCAGGTGCCGAGATCGAGACCTTCGGGCATGTTCGACTCCTTATCCATTTCAACTAGTGCAGCCTCCAGCACTTGGTTGGCATGAGCCACTTGTTTGGCTGTTGAAGGGCGGTCTGCAAACGGGTTTTCTGTCGATTCCAATGGTTCAGCACTCTTGTACTTTTGTCCTCTGTAACCGTGAATGTAAAATAAATAGTTTGTCTAGGCTTCATGGATGCTATTATAGGCAACACTTTCAACTGTCAAGATTGCTATTTAATTTGTAAATGGTTGAACTCAACTTATTGCATATTCTGTACAGGGAAATATTTTTGAATGCCAATATTTCACAACTGGCATCCCTAAAAAGGGATTTCATGGGAAATAAATTTGAGATGTCACTATAGTGAACAAAAGAGAGGAGAAAAAAGCATTCTACACCATGTACACGCACAAGTTGTACAACAGTGGCATAGCTACGATTATATATCTGGGGGCTACCCACTGGCTGGAACAGGAAATAGCCCAATGGGTCAACCCACAGAGATCGATCCCAGACCGACCGTGCATCGAGCAAGCATTTAAACCCTGGTCTATGTCCCAGCCCTCGCTTAGAATAATACTTTAAAGGTGTATTTAGTGCTCTTTGTTGTTATACAGTAAGACCATAAAGCTACATGTGGGCTGTGAAACCACACTAATTGTTCAACACTGAACATCAGGTCCATGACAAACATACCTGGGTCTCTTCCTGAACAGCCTGGCAAGGTGGTCCAACATGGTTGCTGAAACATCGGGAAACTCACGTTTGAACGACTTGTCAAGAACTTTATCCTCAGCTGTCAAAATGTCATATTCATCACGGAAATGGTCCACATGTTTCTTTGACTCAGTGTATGCCTCGTAGGCCAAATGCTGGCAATTAAAAGAATAGAAAATGTTTTAAGAACACCCGTAACTCTTGGATATGGTTATAGACAGAGAGTTTCATGGAATAATACTTTTGTCATTTTCATTACACCCAAAACTGAAATGGCTAGAGTGTAATTACAGGCCTGTGGCTATTTTCTTTCAATATGCCCCCGAACCCCTAAAGCAACTATGGTGCTGCACTCCCTTGTGTGAGGCACTGTGCCTCACCATAAACTAAAATGACCTCCCCCTCTCAAAATCCTGGCTACGGACCTGAATTATGTCTGCATGGGATTATGTCTGCATGGGGCTACAAATGATGAAACATACTTTCCAAAACAAATAAGAAGAAGAAAAGCCCAGCCTATAGCCTCTATTAGAAATTCGAAAACAAATAATACGCAGAGTTACGTCCCCTTGTGCTGGCGCATTCCGGTTTGAACAAAGATGGACGATTATAATATAAATTCCTGGATCAACGATGAAAATATGCCTACCAAAAAGATTAGAAAGGTTAGGCTGCAGGAATATTTACCAAAAAGGGAGCTTCCAACAACGGGAACAAAATCACAGCTGGAAAAACGATGGTCAATTTTTTTTATTTATTTTTTTTGGTTTGTTTAACGACGCACTCAACACATTGTAATTACGGTTATATCGGCGTCGGACATATGGTTATGTCGAGGAAAAAACCCCAGTGGTTAGCTGACGGGGATCGATCCTAAACCGACCGCGCATCAGGCGGGCACTGTACCACTGGGCTATGCTGCCCGCTACGATGGTCACAGACAGGGTAGTACATACATATACGACGGCCTTTGTTACACCAGTTGTGGAGCACTGGCTGGAACATTGTTACGAAGTCTCATTCAGACTTTCAGTCACTAATAAACCATTATTCCTGGAGTTTGTAATACAGTGGTTTCTGACAAATAATTTGACATCGACACACTTTACAATACGAACCATTTCTACAAATGAACTGAAACTTATTGAGATCTAGAGGTAACCAAAATAACATGAAATAATGTCATCTAACACTTTATAGCCAATATATATTTTTGTCATGGAATGTTGTTAAATCTTCATTAATTCTATATGTAACAATTTTATTATTCTGAGAATACTGCACAAATAATGCATGTCTTCCAACATATTTTCATATCTCCTAATAACAAGTGTTAAAACTCTGTTATAAAAAAACAAAAACAAATCCCCATGAAAGTCAAAGCTGCTCTGTAATTCTACACCATAAAGCTATATATAAAATTTCAGCTCAATATCTTGAGGCACTGTGGGGGGAAAAAGTCTGGAAAACTATATGTGCCACAGGCAGACAGACAGAAAGAATGAAACACGGGCAGATAGACAGTGACAAAATCTATAGTCCCTCCATTTGGACTGGTAGGGGACGAATAATTCACATTTTCACAACTAATCACGAACAGATAAAACCTGTCAGTGTAAATGTGCACATGATGTGTTTGCAATGAGGCAGGTTAAACGAACCTTCAACTGTCTCTTGTGAGTTAGCAGTCTGTTCAGCTCCAGCTGTCTCACTTCCAGTTCCTCCTCCAGCAACAACGAGAACCGCAGGCGATTAATTTTCAGCTCTTCCTGTGAAAACAATATTTATCTAATATTTATTACACTTTTCAAGTTGCCTCAGTCAGAAAACATATTTCTAAAAAAAAAGAAATTTTATCAACAGGTAATATTTGGTTTCAAACTGTTGAAGAGCGAAAGTTGCTAAGAATGTGAAACTTGATTCACAACAGCCGTTTTAATATTTTAGAATGGTGTGGCAACCTCTGGAACTGACACAATGAATCACATCAAATACCAACAAAATGTACCCTAATAAAATAACTACCATCATAAATTAATTCATATTAGGATAATTATATGATCCAGAAATATTTTAACTTATTAAGAACAAAAGACAGGCAATTTTTAATAGGAAGCACAAAGCAAAAAACAACAACACTAAACTGTTAAAAATTTGGCAGTTAATTTAAGAGCTAATAGTGTGATGTGTGAATGTATGAAATGATGGCTCAAATATTATTTCCCACTCAACTGAATTAGCCAGCTTTTGAATGGGGCTAGATAAATCTGTCTGATCCTAAGGCTAGATTCTAAATGTTGTAACTCATGTGTCACGACGACTCATATGGTGCATTTTTCAGAATTCTGTTGATTTACTTATTCGCCAAGTTACCATTTCATGTTGAATGATTGTTTTAAAAACATTTAAACATATTACTATTTTCAACTGTATATTTACATGTATGGTTAAGTTGTTAAATGTTTATGTCATTGCATAATGTAGTCTACATTTTTCCACATGTATAGGTGAAGTGTTTATGAATTGTTCTAGAAAAAAACTAATTTCACATCACAATATTCATGCTTTGTTACTGTAATTAACTGGGAAAGAAGAAGAATCAATCACTCATTGTGAGGTGCAGGTAAGGCATTTTCAAACCGCAGACAAAATATTTTTATAAGGGCCTCACAAAACTATTTTGTCCCTCAGGTTGGAACTGCCTTATTTATACCTCACAATGGTGATGGATTCTATAAACAAACATTACAGTAAGTATATTTTCAGTATTACCTGATAGATGACCATCATGATCTTTATCTTCCTCAAGAAGAGCTGGTTGAGTGTATCATCAAAAGTAGCCATGCCGTCAGAGATCATAGCTTGCAGCTTACGCAGCTCTGTCTCCAGTTGCTACATACAAGGAAGAAAATGTTTTATTTAACGACAAACTCAACACATTTTCTTTGCGGTTATATTGCATCGGACACAGATATGGACTACTCTTTTCAATTAGCGGCAAGGGATCTTTTATATGCACCATCCCATAGACAGGGTAGTACATACCATATGGCCTTTGATATGCGAATCGTGGTACACTGGCTGGAATGAAAAATAGCCCAATGGGCCCACTGACAGGGATCGATCTCACACCAACCACATATTTGGCAGGCGCTTTACCACTGGGCTACGTCCTGCCCCTTGCTACACACAAATACATTATAAAATATTAATAAAAATAATGGATTTCTGGGGTTTTTTAAATTATTTATGTAAATGATTAATGATTTCAGCTTTAATCTACAATGTTTCCTCACCACAATGTCATCATAATAATATTTACTATTAGAAAAAAAAACATAAACACAATTACAGTTTAGTTTTAATAGTCCCCCATGTTACGGATATGAACAGTTTTGTACACAAGTTTTCGATCCAATATTTGAACATCAAACAGTAATTTGATCACACAAATAGAATTTTTTATTTTTTTAACGACGCACTCAACACATTGTAATTACGGTTATATCGGCGTCGGACATATGGTTATGTCAAGAGAGAGAAAGAAAGAAAAGAAAGAAAAGAAAAGAAAAAGAAAAAAAGAAAAAAACCCCAGTGGTTAGCTGACGGGGATCGATCCCAGACCGACCGCGCATCAGGCGGGCACTGTACCACTGGGCTATGCTGCCCGCTCACAAATAGAACAAACGTAGAAAACGAAAAGAGTGGCGTTTCACTTTTGCTGAGGTTCTTGTATATAGTAAAAGGCAGGGACATCCATTATACATTGAACTAGCTTCATCTAGTTACAAAGGCTTTTAGCTGACCCAGTCATACAGACAAGATTTAGTTTCTTCTGTTCAGTAGTACATGTATTAAATAAGATATATAGAGCTGTCTTGTTAAACATGAGGCTATCATTCCTATTTTTATAAAAACTCACGCAAACATTTTAATTTTGTGTGTGTGTGTGTGTCTGTATGTGTGTGTGTCTGTATGTGTGTGTGTCTGTGTGTCTGTCTGTGTGTGTGTGTGTGTTATGTGGGGAAGGGGTGGGTTTTTTTTGGTTCTTTGGATTGTTGGAGGTGGGTTTGGATTTTTTGGGGGGAGTTCTGGTGTGGGTATTTTGTTTTAGATGTGGGTTGGGTGTTTGTGTATGTGTATGTGTTTGTTTTCTTTTTGTGTTTATTTTTAAAAATCTAATGTTAATACTTATAGTAAAAACACTTTGGCCTGATTTTATAAAAGATATTTATCATTTTTGTCATGTACATGTATGTTGCTAGCAACAATCCCACACTAGTCTCATTGTGTCAAACTAAATGCATGATGACTTGTAGCTTTCCATAAAATCATCCCCTTGTCATGAATGTGTCATTATCTCACTACCTACCGGTCTCGGTGGTGTAGTGGCTAAGCCATCGGACTACAGGCTGGTAGGTACAGGGTTTGCAGCCCGGTACCGGCTCCAACCCAGAGCGAGTTCTTAAGGGCTCAATGGGTAGGTGTAAGGCCACTACACCCTCTTCTCTCTCACTAACCACTAACCAACTAACAACTAACCCACTGTCCTGGACAGACAGTCCAGATAGCTGAGGTGTGTGCCCAGGACAGCGTGCTTGAACCTTAATTGGATATAAGCACGAAAATAAGTTGAAATGAAATGAAATATCCCACTACCAACCTCAGTGGTATTGTGGTTAAGCAACTGGACATAAAGCTGGTAGATACTGGGTTAATTAGCAGCCAAGTACAGGCTCCCACCCAGAGAAAGTTTTAACGACTCAGTGGGTAGGTGTAAGACCACTACACCTTTTTCTTTCTCACTAACAACTACACATCTGTCCTGAACAGACAGCCCAGATAGCTGAGGAGTGTGTACCCAGGACAGCGTGCTTGAACCTTAATTGGATATAAGCATGAAGATAAGTTGAAATGAATTTATCTCACTGTATACAAGAAAAACAATGAGAGATCTAACCGACTGACCTTTCTGTATTTCTCTCGCTCTTCCTGCAGGTCTTTCACTTTCTTTTCGTACTCCTTGAACAGTTTCTGTTCGTCTTCGGTCCACTCACTTTCATTCTTGCTCAGCATAAACTGCGGCTTGGGAATATCCTTCAAACAACCAAACAATAATTATTTATTTCTATGATAATCGTAATCCTTAATTCCTTAACTCCAGATTAAAATGAATCACTGTTTTACTTTCAGTCAAATGTAATTACTTAAATTTTTTAATAATTATGGTACAGTAAAATGGAACATAACAAAAGCATATTTATAAAATACAGACACTGAAATCTTCAGTCAATTTGAATTTCTTTCAAGGCTGGGCCAATCAAAAGAGTAAGAAAAAAATAATAACTCAATGAAAACTTGAGATCTCCATACTTGTAAATTGTCATTTACTTATAGCATTAAGTGTGTAAAGTCGTAACACTTTTTTTCTTTAATAACTGACAAGATCAATGTACTTTAAATATCAATGTGCTTTCATAAAAAAATATATATATTAAGTTCCAATAAATACTGTTAAGACTTAGCAAAATGCAAATTAAAACTGAAGTCTTATATTCACACTGGTACCAATAATAAAGGTTTTTTGGTAAATCAAACTATTATATGAAATGAGTGATGGTAGATATATTATGTTATCTTTGAAAGAAAATATTCATTAATCAAAACCAGCCTGGGGATGAACTAGAATGACAAAGCCATGGTGGTTCATATGTCATAATTAAGTGGAATAGTGAAAACATAAATCATAACCACTAGACTGTTTAAAAAAACACAAAAAAGTATCTTTCTTTAACATTTGTAACATATTCCATAACCCCCATTTCATTCAGAGTAAAATCTTAATAGCTCTTGCAAATAATTGTAACCACATTTTTACATTGCTCTGGTATCACATTTCTGAACACAGAGTTTAAAGAATATTAGCTGGTAAAAATTAATACTGTTACCCAAATATTAAAGCAATCTATTGAAATGATTTAACAGTTACATGCAATTATAAACCTAACAAAGTTCAAAATGACCTTGACCGTACAGTGGGGTCAGAGTCATGTGGTTGAAAGACTCACTTACCGAACACTCATACCAAATATGAAAGCCATCCTTAAAAAGAATCACAAGTTAAAAAGCAACTGGATAAACTTTTAACAAAGTTCCAAATGATCATGACCAAACTTTGACATCAAGTTATGGTATTGGAGGTTTGCTGTTGTCAGTCTCATTTTGTAAACAAACATACCAAATATGAAAGTCATTTATTAACATTGTTAAAAGCAATTTTAGAAACTTTAACAAAGTTCCTAATGACCTTATCCAGCCCTCAAAATTCACAGCGGCAATCGGCAATGCCATCGCAAAAGCTATCACAGACTTGATTTGTGACAGCATTTCACTGCCGTCGCAAATCTGTGAATGGTGAAAAGTCTGTTGGCATTTCTCTCTGAACTCTGTCCAATTACAGATCCTAGAAAAAAGCTTAAATTTATTATCGTGTGTAGCTCAGTTTCCTCAATAAATATAAATTGGTTTATTCCAGTATAGAAGCTTATTACAGCAGTGGATCACATATGAATAATTTTGACAGCATTATTCTTTTCTTTAAAATTGCCGCCATAGTGCCGTTGCAAAGTTGATTTGCGACGGCACTAACTGCGGTAGCAAACTTGTCCGAATTTCAAGGGCTGCTTATCCTGGTAAGGTGGAGCTGGGGTGTAGATAAAACTATGAAAATATGAAAGTAATTCATTAAAGGATGCAAGAGTTAAAGGCAATTACAGAATCTTGAACCAAATTCTAAATGATCTTAACCTTGCTCAGAGGTCATATTGTATTGACATTCCATGCTGATGAACATCTAATAGATACAAAAGATTAAAGCCATTCATTAAATGGATTTAAGTGTTGGACATTTACAAATGTTTACCAAACTGTACATCAACTTTTAAATGACCTTTAGTTTCACATGAGGTCACATTCAGCCAAAACTTGTTACATATTCCCAACATAATGATGTCTGAAAACACAGGGACCAAAGCAGAAGTAGAAATGAGGTCACATGAACTTCAAGCTAACTTTATTATTCTAATGGCTTGCACTATGTGTTGCATGTGAGCCAAAAACCAAAATCACCTTCTTCAATTCATCTTCTTTCTTGACTTCAAGAACTCCGCCCATCATCATCTCAAGGGCTCGCTCCCGTGCATTGTCCACCCTCTCACGTAAACGTCGCTCTTCTTCTAGCTTCTTCTGTTCCTCAAACTTCTTACGCTGTTCAGGGGTCATATATTTTTCTACTTTAACCTGAAATATTGCAATAATAGCTTGATACTTATTACAAATAGTAAATAAAGTAGGTGATCAATTAAAAAAAAAAATCACTCGTTAAAACAATTTACATGCCAAGAAGTACAAATCATAAACTGCAAGTATTAAATTCTGAAAAAAATCTGTCAACCAAACACTCTCAAACAGGCCCATAGTAAAAGCTGATTAAAGAAATGGCAGGTGTGTGGCATGGTTGGCAAAACATCTATTGCAGCTGAAGATAGAAGGATTGGAATGTGGAGTGGATATTCATGCAATTGTCATAGTTGGAAAGACAAGAACTGGGATGTGGAGGTGGGTAGTCAAAGAAGATAAAAGATAGGAGTAGCTGTCAAATTATGAAGAAATAAGGGGATTTTCAGAGGGATTTTTACAGATCCTTCCTTTATTCAGAACAGACCTCAGAGTCCTCAACTGTGAGCAACATCTCTGGTTTCTCGGCCGCACACAGCTCAGGTACGACCATGGGCTCCTGTAAGTCGATGTCCTCCATGATCTTCTTGATGCGCTTGTTCTTGTCCTTGATCTTAGCCATCTCCTGTTCCTTCTTCTGGAACACCTCGTTAAACTCTGTATTGAACGCAGTCTTGATTCGGTGAATGGCATCCTAAAGGGGAAAAAAGGAAGACACACGTTATAACTTTTAAAAGAATTCTGGAACACCTCAAATTTAACTTCTGTGTTGAATGTAGTCATCATACATAGAATTATACCATAATTATGGTGCCAGTGGTTCTGACAACCAATAGTCATCAGTGCTTTTAATTTACAAATACTTGCAGAAGCCAATTTTAAAGATATTTAAAAATTCAGATGTACTGGGCCCATGTTTTCCAAGCCATTTTAGCACTACAAAATTGCAAAACTATCATACAGCATGCGCCATAGTCACGATTGTTTTTACAATTTCGTAGGCTAAGATTTGTTTTTTCAAATGTCAAGAACTTTGTCCCAAACAGTTTATGAACAAAATTCTATTACAATAAATCCTCAAAAAGAAATCTAAATCTCAGTATGGTCCCAATAACTAAATTTTTATCATAATTTTGTTTGTATTATTACTGCCAGATCAGTGCTAATTTCAAGGGTTGATCAACAACCAGATGGTTTATGCATGAAGTAACTAGAAATATACACTCTTTTTTTGTAGGTAAATGAAGCAAGATTACAACAGACAGTTCAAACCTGAAGTAAAATAATTTGTGTTATCTTCTGTTCCCGTGTGTGTAGTTCAAACTGGCTATAGAACAATTCATTGCCTCCACCATACTGTGCACCTAAAATAAAAAATATCAACAAAAACATACAACAGATCTTGCATAGAAAAATAACTACTTTTTCACATTACATAATTAATACATGTATGTAAAAATGGCTACTTGTTCATTGAGTCACGATGGTGGATAGTCATTAAAAAAACTCAGTATGACAAAAGTCATTACGAAAAATATTCTGTCATGGATAGTCAATATAAAATTGAATTATAATCATCAATACCAAGATGTTCAGTCATGGATAGACAATATAAAATTGAATGATAAAAATCATATCAAGATGTTCAGTCATGGATAGTCAATATAAAATTGAATGATAAAAATCATATCAAGATGTCCAGTTATGGATAGTAAATATAAAACTGAATGATAAAAAACATATCAAGATGTCCAGTCATGGATAGTCAATATAAAATTGAATTATAAAATGATTGAATGAATGCATAAATAAATGAATAAATGTTTAATGACACCCCAGCACAAAAAATACACATCGGCTATTGGGAGTCACAAAAGGTTTGAATGATAAAAAGTCGTAATGTTAAAGTCATACGAAGATGTCCAGTCATGGATAGTCAATATAAAATTATAAATGATAAAGGTTATATACCAAAATATTTTGTCATGAATAGTCAACATAACCCCTGTAATTAAAAATATGCCTATGCCAAAAACTACGCTGTGGGGAAAAAACCCTGAATATAGTCCACAGCAAAAATAGTGCCACAGAAAATTAAAAATTAAGGGGCAATCTTTGCGACATTGACAACTGCTGTGGGTAATTTCATGGTTACACTAAGTAAAACTAAGACTGGAAATAGCAATTCCAGTGGATGTCAATGTAATAAATGTAAAACTAGGAATGATAGAAGTCATACCGAGACTTCCTGTTGTGGATGGTTTCTCAGTTTTATCATCATCCTCTTCACCTTCATTCTGGTCATCATCCTACACAAGAAACAAACAAATATCACAGTCAATATCAATGGGTCATCTACAATAATGCTTCTCAAGGCTCATGCTGAGGTTTGGCTGGCTATACCTGCCTACACTGATCTGGATCACCTGCTTTCATTTCTTTTATGTTCATACCAAGATTTACAATAACTGATGCTTAACAAAACACTTATCTGTATAATTTGATATCATCTAGACTACTAATTCAGATTTTATCTCATTTTTCCCTTTGCTATAGTAAAACAATAAGCAGGTTTTTTTTATTACTGTAATCTTTTTCTCTTTTTTTCTGTTCTTTTTACATCCAGTACAACAACAACTTAAAACAAGCTATATCAAATAGACATGATCTATTTAACACAGACTACAATTCATGGTTGTTTCATGTGAACCTACACTTTGTAGCACTTTATGTAATTCAAGACTAAATAAATCCAGATTTTAAAACATAAAACTTGCTTCCGAGACTTCATAATATGAAATAATTACAATGAGCACAGATACACAGACAAATGGACATAATGTCTAGACATTACCCGTTACCCGTTAACTAAGGTGAAACACGTTGATGATCTCATATCCACTGAAAGGTGATAACACCATAGCTAGTTATTACTAAAAAGTGTCAAACATGGTCTACACTTTGAGACATAAACAACAATGCTAATATATGCATATACAAGATATTGTGTTCTTATTAACATCAGTGGGACTTTCTCACAGATAGACCAGCATGTACCATTTCTAGCAAGCTATTCACAGGACACTAGATGGAACATGAAAATGAAATACATGATAATGGGTCTGATGAAAACCAATACTACAACTTACCAAACTCCTTATGCATGATGTAGATCAGTGATATTATAGTTTAGGGTATGAGAGGTTGTAGGTTCGATCTCCCTCCATCCCAATCAGTGACTCACAATGGTACATCAAAGACCATGGTATGTACTGTCATGTCTTTGGGAAAGTGCACATAAAAGATCTGTTGCAGCTTTACAAGAAGGAGCAGCACTCTGGCAGTAATGGGTTTCTTTTCTCTTTTTCATTTGACTTAATATTTAAATAAACATAGGTTAGACACCTTATAGCCAAAATGTGCTATGGTGTCATTAAACAAATAAAGAGTTTTCATTTCCAAAATGTGGTTTATAAATGCCAATTTCCAGATTTTGAACCTAGCTGTGAAGGTACGTGTTGTATACTGATGTTAGGTCATTTGTTCAATATGACAATAAAGTGTCTCTTTCTTTCTCTTGGCCTAATATCTAAATAACCGTATGTTATACATCCAACAGCCATAGTTTCAAAAATCTGATGTAGTCATTCAAACAACCATTCTTGATCATATAAGACCCCTGCCAATATGCTTATAGCACCAAGCTACATCGATCTTTTCCAGAGACAAACACTGAAACAAGAACTGTGTTAATGTAAAAGCCAAGTATAAAGTTTCACACAGACTTTCATGCATAATCATTTCACCTGACAAATAACATCAACAAACCTGGTTTAAGGCTGGGTTCATTTTGGTTTTGGTGTGAGGATAGGTCATGGAATAAACTTCTTTTTTTAAATAAAATAAATAATTATAGAAAGAAATTTAAAAATTTAATTTACACGAAACAAAAGTGAAATGTATCCATTAGTTAATGAAATTGGTAAAATGAAAATATTTATCAAATAATAAAAACATTTATGCAAAATTAGATGGCTGCATTGCAAGACTTTTATTTATTAACAATTACACAGGTTAAATTTCCAGTGGTAACAATCAGTTATGAAATACCACTAGGCAAACTATAGTCAATGTAATTGGTGATAATTAAATGGGTAATTCTGTATGGGAAGAAACCAACAAAAAACAACAACACTGTGTTGCATGGTTTTAGAAAATATGGAGTGTATAAGGAAATGGAAAAGGATGTTTAGGAAAGAGTAGCCGGGGAAACTTTGTTTTCATACTTATACTCTTTAAAACTTTTTAATAGGAATTCTATTTTATATAAATTTGTGGTAAAAATCACACTACATAGAGGAATACAATCTTCTAACCAATACTGCCAGAACAGATCTTTGGGTTATAAATTTTCCTATATCCAGAAATAAAGTATTCACTTTGAACACCATCAAAATGGGGGACTGGGGTGGGATTCCAAAGCATTTTCCAATTGTTCTATCACCCCCACCCCTCCCCCCAAAAAGAGAAAAAAGTAGTGTGAAAACGTTAAAAACATCCAGTATTTACGGTATTATATTTTATTTATTTTTTAAAACAAAAAAAAGTTGTACTTTCCATAGTGATGAATTTATTGGTACTGCGCAATTTCTTAGAGAATCCCCCGAAACCTGGCAGATTTCAAACCACCATCAAGCCAGTTCTGGATGACTTACAATTAGTTATAAAAAAGTAACAGCAAAATAAACAAAGCAATATAACTTTAACAACCAACATTTCAATTCTGGTAAGATCTAGGTTGTGTTCTACTTCAGTTAACATCAGTGACAGGTTTTTTATATATATCAAATCCAATGTTATAAGTTATTGCAGAACATTACTCTAATAAGGCCAGTGTATGTGTTAAAGGAGGTGTTAAAAATATGTTCATTTATTGCTAACCATCCAGTCTCCCTCCCTCCCTCCTGCCGCCGCCGCCGCTTGCCTGCCTGCCTGCCTGCCTGCCTGCCTGCCTGCCTATTTGCCTGCCTGCCTATTTGCCTGCCTATTTGCCTGCCTGCCTGCCTGCC
>JAECMU010088541.1:0-14952 GCA_016106625.1 Dracogyra subfuscus
AGGTATGTTTGCAACGCAATATTGTTAAATAAATGTTAATACAAATAAATTTAAATCAAATTTCTTTTTAAAAGTCTATGGTAAAATAAATTTCCATAGGAAGAAATATATCTTGACGTTAATTATTTTCGATAGGATAAGCGAAAGATATTACCAAAAAGCGAAAAAATATTGTCAAAAAATTGGAAATATGTATATAATAAATAGACCATTTCATGATACGTAAAAACCATATTTTCACAAATTGCTTCGCAATATGGTTTTCACACATCACTTGTTAACCTAAAAGTCGTATTGGAAAAAGACCATGAAATAGCCTCTATATATATTTATATATACATTGAAAGCAGATCACGCCAGGGACCAAATATTTAACCGCTTTACACAGGATCCGGTATTTGGAGGATCGCGTTTTCGAATTTTAAAAATTCAGGATAAAGCTTAGCACCAATATCAAATAAAAAATCAAATAAAAAATCAAATAAATGAATGTCTGTATTTTGTATATTTAAAGCTAATATAATGAAGTCTTAGACACGTTTACAGTTTAACACATGGATTTCAAGGACGGAATGACGTCACGACACGGTTACCAAGTGGGAGAACGAGGTTAAACCATCTCAAAACATCAGCCACTAACACATTGTAAACTGACGGCGAGTGCGTTCTGTATTGTGATTGGTTAATTACATTATTTTTCCGGGATCAAATAAACAAGAACACCCGGAAATGTAATGGCGTCATTAAAGGTGACGTCATTTGCTACTGGAACAGGCGAAGTTGACAATTCAAGGGTCTACAGTTACATTGTAGCCAGGTATATTTTTCAATAAATGCCAAATATACAGTTGGTTCTTTAGAAAAACTATTCAGTTTACAATGGACATAACCATATGGAATTTTTAGATTTGCGGGTGTTATTGTCTATTTGATGCCCGCAAATGTTTCATTTTTTACCTCAGTCTAACGCCTTCGGGCAAAAATGACATTTGCGGGATCAAATACACAATAACACCCGCAAATCTAAAAACTCCATATGGTTATCTCCTAATTAAAAGTGCCCGCAATTGCTACGTCGAAGGCAGTTGTAATGAGACAGCAACAAGTTTCCTCTTTCTCCGACATCTTAAAGGGACAAAGCCTAGTTTTTAAACACTAAGGCATATTGTTCACCTGCCCCTAGCTTCAACACATAAACATGGACACTAAGTTTGGTTGATTTACAAACCTGTAACAAATTTGAATAATTGGAATACAACAGTGAGACAAGAGTCTATGACGTTGACATACCCTTTAAAATAGACTAAAACACGACTCCATAATCGTTACTTCTGAGACGCATGTGCGTTTAAAACAGAAAGAAAAATGTATGTTGTGGTATTAGGAACAGCAGGATGATCAAAAACACTTCGGTTGTACGGAAATGGATAACCTAAAGGATAAAATATAAGTAATGTTAGATTTTGGTGATCATAAACGACAATAGTGAACAATATGACTTAGTGTTTAAAAACTAGGGTATGTCCCTGTAACCAGAATGGCGAAATAAGCGAAAAGCGGGGGTGAGGGGTGGACGGGAGATGCGTGTGAACCTGGTACAGTCTTGCCGAAATGTTTGAAACACCATTTTCCATATCAATTTTTAACATGTCGCAATGTCAAGCTAAACACCGATGTGTTGAATTATCGCTTGGTGATAAGACAAAAAACCTTTAGTAGTTTTGAAAGTATATTAATTGAAACAACCCTCAAAATGTCTAAATGAGAGAAAGAAAACTTGCCAAAATAAACGGCAGAGTACAACAAAAGATTGTGCGTCATTGAAAACCCTTGAAAACTGGACACGAGTAATAACCCGTCATTTTACTTTGGTCGAGTGGATGTCCGGTTTAGGTGTATATAGACACCTTCGCACACGCGCACAGACGCATACTACACAAACAGAATATGAGAGTTGGGGTAAAATGTTTAGTTTTTACTTTATATTTCCATAACATTCGTAATACCGTACACCGAACATAATATATGTTTAAAGAACAAAAGCCTGGAAACGGGCATTAAATAATAAAAATACAGAATTTATTTTATTATGGCCTTAAAATGTCTCTACAAGTGATGGAAATGTTAATGGGCTCAAGCTCGATGACGGTGATCGGTTTATCAGTCATCTTTCACGGTGAACGTAGCAGGCCCGAGGCATATATGAAGGGAGAAGCTAAAGATCCGTCAACACATCACTGACTCGACCCTCGGACCGTGTACACGGTTTCCATGCCGGCCGTGATGTGGTCCAGCACGTGACAGTGCAGAATCCACGTCCCGGGATTGTCCATTACCAATGTGACGGCCTCCGCGTTGCTAGGGAACACAGTCAATACGTCAGTGCGGTGCCCGTGATTGCTGCGCTGCACGAACGAGTGCCCGTGGAAGTGGACCGTGTGCAGGTCGATCTCGGTGCCGACAGACAGTACGTACCAGACCGTCGTGTCTCCCACGTTCATCACCAGGCCGTCGTTGTTGGCCGCCATCAGGCCGTTCACGGAGTGCATCTTGTTGCTTTCCTGCCAAAGTATTGAGGTGTGTGAAAACAAATACTATGTGTTAAACATGCACAGAAATAGTACTAGACCATTCAGCAGCTGAACTAGTGGATTAACTAAAGGAGTCTCTCTGTGTGGGTGGTGCGGTTGGGGGTGGGGGTGGGGGTTTGGTCGGGGGTGGGGGTGTCCCTCCTCCGTAGTGTTAGGTGGTTGATGACCAGCTCAAACAAAATGTCCTGTCCTATACCTTGTCTTGTGCTTTAACTATGGTCAATATTCCTTTATGGTTTTTTTTTCGTGTTTTATTTATTGTATTTAGCATGTTCTGTTGAGGAGTCCTTAAACATATCTTATTTTCCTCTCCTTTGTGTTGTATTTAAAATGTGCTAATATGTGCTTAAATATGATAAACATATTATATTATTTTGCTTTCCCGTGTGTTCTAGTTACCATGAATCGCTAAACAAATGCTACCTTCCTTTCCTTCGCCTCACCTTGAAGTCTTCATCAAGATCGTACGACGTATGGAGTCGCCCAGGAGCGTACGTCTGCACGTTGTCCTTGACATACCAGCTGTGGTTCTCGTCAAACACCTTGAACAGGAGCGCGAACTCCCGATCCACATCCGTCCTCTTCCCGTGAGCGTCGAGAATCCCTTTACGACAGACGACCACGGTCCCTACGAGGCCTGTTACCGGGTCCCTCGTCGTGTCCACCCCAGACGTGTACAGCCAGGGGATGCAGTTGGGGTCGCCGGGTCCCGGCCCTGCACGTTCCGGCACGTGCCAGTGATACAGGTACAGAGAATTTGGGGCCACACCTTTTTTAGCCTCCAAGAATAAATCGTCGGCGTAGGAATATCCGGCGTTTGCCTTGTCATAAAGTAGTCCGTGGGAATGTATTGAGTAATGGCGGCTGGCTTTGTTTTTAAAGACGATTTCGATGACGTCACCAACCTCTGCTTTGATCATCGGTCCCATGATGCCGAGATGGATGTTCTCGCTGTCCCGAGATTTCCGAGTGGTAAACGTAATGTCGGTGTACTCGCGATATATTGCCTTTTTGTACTTCCGCCCAATAAAATTGTTGTCATCTCGAGTAAATATGAAATTTCTGAAAACAGAATAAAGTATGCAAGGCATCATATCTGAACCTGTTGTTCGTGAAATCTCTAAATCTAAAGTAAGGCTAAATTTGGGGAATATACATTATAATTAACTCGCCAAAATGGTAATTTAAAATTCGCATATCATTTAATGTTCATTACCATTCGACTAATTGGAAGTTGAATTAAACTGGTTATACTCTTGGCGATTCATTTCAAAACCTGTATTACTTTGCTATATATTATCAGTTACCATTATAATGGTCTCTACATTCAATAAAGACAAATTCATAAAAATAAATAAGATGATACAGATCATCCTGATCTTTGTTTTACACTGGCGTAGGAATCGGGGTGTGTGTGTGGTGTGTGATGATAAGTAGGTAAGGAGGTGCCCCCACTTTTCGTGATCCAGTAGCAGTGCTCTCCTCACTTTTTGGCACCTTCCTACGCCACTGTTTTCGTTGAAAATACATCTGTTATAAGAGAGATACAAGGTATGAGCAGGTGTGATTTCTAATTAGTGAATAAAGTGAGAAATGTATAGTGTTGTAAGGTAAATACGTGGAGGGTGGTCTGAGGTCCGCCCCTGTAATGTGGTCCGTGCCGCTGGGGACGTAGTCCCACTGCACCTCCTCCGCCGCGATCAAGTACTGCCGGGTCACGCCGCTCACGTAGTGCTTCAAGGGGTCTCGGCCGCACGGCGCCACCGTGTACGTGGCCGTTGTCCCGCGCGAGAACAGGTTAGTGTTGTCTGACGTCACCAACCACGTGCCTGCAACATCACGATGTAAACACAATATACGTCTGTCACTAATATGTAAGCGTTTAAAACAGACCACTCAGCTGAATTGTCTTTCCTTGACGCACGATCCTTCAATTTCTGTTTGCTGCAGCTATTCTTTAAGTTACATAGAAATTCTAGTATGCACCATATCAACACTAACACGTGGACCACTTTGAATATGTTTAGTGGTGTATAATATTATACGTTTAGTATTACATAAAAATGTCACAAAATAACGCAGTTCCGACAACAAAGGGGGCTAACCTTAGTATTGTTTGTTCCATTTGAATAAATGTTCAAACCAGACTTGTCTCCCTTGATGCATATTAGAAATAACAAAACGTAAGAAAACGTGTTACAATTGTGTCTAACTTAAAGGAGTAGAGCAAACAGGCAAAGTGTTAAAAGTTCTTTCCTAAATAATTACCCAACTTTTATGTTTTATGTACGCTGAGTATGTTAACGAACCTGGATTGTCAGGAACCATCAGCAGAGTTTCGGTTCCACCCGACACCAGATGGCCAGTGTCTCGGTGTGTCCCGCCCACAGAGTACGCGTTACCATGGAAATAGGGAGAGTTAACGCCAGTCTCCGAACCGTATGACATCGTGTGCCACGTGACATTGTTTCCGAGACACATCGTCAGTCCCTCCAGATTCTGAAATGACCGTCCGTTCAAGCCTGCAGAAACAAGGATGCATGCGATCAGTCTCGATTACCATCAAATACGATAAACATGAAGCTGGAACGCGTTCAGGAAGGTGATAACGTTCACCACACAGTGACGATCGATTCAACATTAAAGGGGCTATAATTGCAATAATGAATGTTTCCGCCAAAAATATTTATTAATTTGTTTCTTAGAAATATACAACTAAATAATTACATTTACTAATAAAATGTAATCAAACGCATTAACTATTGACGTCACCGTTTTATGTGTACACATTGGACACACTTAAGTTTATCCATATCATCTTTAAAGTAAATGAGAAACAATTAGGGGTTAAACTTCTCGTTTCAGCATAACAGGACGCGTCTTTGACTACTGTCGTTCCGCACACAACTTGTCATGTTATTTTCAAAAGTACCCCTCACTACTTCAAGCACAATAGTAGCTCGTACACTGAAACGAATACAAATTAAACGACACAAATTCACTGGTCATGTCAAACAAGATGTTGATCACAATAAACCTTGTCATATTTTTCATCAATCGCAGGTCTGGCAGCGTTAACTGTGGAAAGAAAAGTTGAATACAAACTTAGTACTGCTTAGTGTACGGTTTGTCATGTTGGAGTGAAAGTGCGTATCGAAATCCTTTACTATTCGACAGGTATAGCCTATATCACTGTATCACATTTCCTCTTGTCATTATCTAAACTCGATTTTGCAAATACTACATTAGACGTGATTATAAACTGTATGCTGTGGTGTCGACAAACATTCCATTCTTTGCTACACCCACCGTGCATTCTGTTAGATTCCTTGAAGTCGTCATCGTCCTTGTCAACACTCGCCGCGCGTGTGCAGTGCTTTTGAATGTTCTCGTCCAAATACCACGACAGATTCTCATCGAACGTAGCAAACAAAAGGAAAAACTCTTTAGAAATGCCAATCTGAAAATAATTTTGGGTTTGCAAAGTAAACAAAAAAGAGAAGCAAAAGTTGTTTTTTGAAACATTATTTATTGTTTGGGTTGGAACTGGTAAAATTCAGAATTGGTTGTATGAATTTAATTAAAATAGACAAACCCCGAGAATAACCTATTTTTAGAATATACAAATCATTTAACTCCCCCCCCCCCCCACCACCACCACCTCCACCATACTAACAGCCCACTTCTATCCCGACTGATACATCTGACATAACATAAGAGGTGACCTTCATTGGGATATAACAATGTACATTTTGTATTTCTTGTTGGCTGGAATGTTACCAGTTTGGTACTTGCGTTTCAGCACATCCCCCACCTCCTCTCATTGCCGCCAATTACTCCTCGGTTAACCAGTGGTAATTACTTTTAAAAATATAATTATGACACTTATTTTAAAATTGTAGAGAGGAAACCTGAAATGAAATGGCCATATAACTATAAGTTACATCTTTAGTATACCAGCAATGGATCATTTATGTAGACATAAATGTGATGCATTCCTTAGTAACCTACCAACAGTTGAGACAGGTTTATATCGATAGTGTGGTCACTAGTATAATGAAGTGTGACGTTAATTATCAAACCTGTTTTCCACTACTGCCAAGTTTCCCGCGCTTACAGATCAGCATAGGTCCAATGAGCCCGGAATTGATGTCACGCACTTCATCCACAGCGGAGTGATACAGTTGTACAACACAATCAGGATCCGTGTCACGAAGAAGATCGTCAGGTACGCGCGTGTGATACACGTGCATGGCACCCTTTTGAACTATTCCGTGATGAAACACTCCTGTGTAGGATGTATAACAAACGTTGTACATGTTATATGTACAGCGATTACAACCAAAATAAACAGAGGACGTATGGTATTTTCAACTAAATATGGAGGATATCATGATTTAATACAAACACAATCTGCAAACACGTCTGCATACCTCTTTAAATATTTGAATACATTAAAGCATAGGTGAAATGAGAACTAAACTACTGTTCTGTTAGCCGTACCTAGGATGAAGAAACAAGCGGGAAAGTATGATTAGAAACAACCCAACTTAAGACATGGCATTATTGGATTCTCCAGTTAAGCAAACAGATCACTTTTCCATATTTTTGTTTTGGAGGCAACTGCCCGTTTCAGACTCCCTCCTTCCTGGCTAATTACTGCCCACAGTTTCACGGCATCGAAATCAAAGTTTCTCTATCTTAGTTATAAGTGCAATATTTCGTTAAGTTTATATTTACAATGTGGTCGTTATATACCATGTATCTTAGAACAAGTCATAGCGCAATAAATTTCGATCACGCGTAAAAACGTTTTATAGCATATAGGTTGGGTAGTCTGAACGGATGTAGAGAGTGTGGTTCGTTTTACCTCAGAAAATTACTACATTACCCCATATATTTATTTATATAGTTGATATTCAAAACTTGTTGCACCATGTTTCAACTGTTTATCAACCGAAATAGTGCAACAAATGAACACACACACCAAACATGTATAACATACCGTACTCACTAAATCCCGATTGAAGTACTTGCGTAATTATTAACACCAACAAAAATCTTGCAACGAAAACCTTCAAAAATGTCTCCGCCATTTTAAATGTGCTAAATAGAGGGAAACAACTTGTCTCGCACATTAAAAAAAAGTATTGACTTAATGTGCGCCATGCACTAATAGTTTGACTATATTTTTACATTTCAAACCAAATGTTAATAAATAGTTTTGTAGATTTGACTAGTTACCATCCCCAGCCTCACCCTCACCCCACTCCCGGTGTAAAAGGAACGCAGGTCCGTAGGACCGATGTTCCTAGGAACAGTAGTCCTATCGGACCTCCATAGCTTATGAACCATAGTCCTACCTGGACTTTCATTCCTGGTTTATTTAAAAAAAAAAAATTTTTATCCTAGGACTTGTATTCCTACCGGACTTAAATTCCTTCTACAGCAGTGACAGAAATACTAGTCCGGCAAATTAGAGGTTCGTTTATTATACTCTGCAATTTGCACGAGCTGCCAGAAAGACACGAGAAAAAAAGTGAGGTTTTGGCAGCCTTCCATCGTAGTGTGATGGATAAGTGTACGACTCTGTTAAGATTATTGTGGGTTCAAATCTCCATGTAAAAAAAAATATTTTTTTTAAGTTTGAGTATCAACTTAATGTTGTTTTTTTTACGTTATAGACTTGTGGATCAGACACGTTAGTGAATTTTTGTAATCGTCTTACATTTCGGTTACAATATTGAAGTAGGGCGAATATCTTGCTTTTATCAAAAGTATATAAAGCAACTACAGATATAAAATAGGCTATATATCCATGTGTTCAACACGAAGAAATATATCCCCCCCCCCCTCAATATGTAGCCCAAAATTGTTTTAAAATATATATATGAAAACCGGTAACTCCAAGAAAACTAACATTTGGTGAACAACAAGAGACAATTTCTATATGCACCAACATAATGTTGAATAATGTGTTTTGTAAGTTTATATTTTGACGGTAAGTCACAATCTGATTAATTGTGATTTTCTAATCTTTGTCCGATCGGACTTCCATTCCTCGGAATCCTAGTCTGTGGGACCTGTAATCCTAGGAATGTAAGTCTGTGGGACGTGCATTTCGAGGAATGTAAGTCCATGGGACTTTTATTCCTGGTACTCCAAGTCCACGTGACTTTCAATCCTAGTATTCCTAGTCGTCGGGAATTTATTTCGGATAGTTTGCTTATAACATATTATATATGATTCCTGAAAATCCATGAAATAAAACTTTAAAAACTGTACTTAGTTCTAGTAGTTAGTACTTATAACTAGTACTATAATGACTAGTTACTACAATATAAAATAACAGGAATAATAAGCATAACAATTTGACTTTTAATATTGATGAACAATTGAAAATAGCATCAAAACACTTGAAATTTATTATCACTGACTGCCCTATGGCAGTTTCGACCATAAAAAGCATAAGATATGAGTTGGGGAAAGGGTCTCTGTATTATTATACCTGACCGTTAGGAACCTCATAAGCGTTCGAGACTGGGTGAAGGTGTGAGTCGGGGGGGGGGGGGGGGGAGGAGACACTCCCCCTAGTGGGGAGCAATGGACACGTTTGGGCAAAATGAGTTGGCCTAAAATCTTCAGCATGCATTTCCATAATTTTACTCATAATTTAGTTGTAATCCATGTAAAAATGCACACGGATTTGTTTGGAATCCTATTTAGCATCTTGGCAGTAATGCGAATATAAATATACGTTTGTGTTCCATATTCGGACATTTTCGTTTCATTCAGCCAATAATGATCAGCATGCCTCCCCCACCCCTTCTCCCAAACAGGGAGTCTGAATGCCTATTGCGACCAAAACGGTCAGATGTAAAAGTGTCGTAAGTAGTTAGTATCTTTGTAAATTATTGACAGTATGATAATTGTTCAGGGATTACTGTTTTGTTTTAGTCGGTATAGTAGCCCATTGAGCTGCTAAAACCCACACTTAGTCATTGATATTTCTATTGATAAACATTAATGAAAAACATTTAACATATTTGTTTATTGATGGTATGGTTTGTTGGGACTAGAGGCTGGAGTCTGACATGTCATATGTTAGACCAAAATAATTTTTAAAATGAGCAAACTTGACAAAGCAGGCATTGCTTTGAAGAGGGGTGTTTAGAACACGCCACTCCACCCCACACCCTATGTACACGCGCCTGCAACATTACTGACAGAAACGTACAAACTTAAAGTTATATAATAACAAGATAATGTATGTAACGCAAATATCAAATTTTTATAGTTAAATTATTATTAATATTAATATTACTATTATTATTATTATCATCATCATCATCATCATCAAATATTATTATTATCATCATCATCATCAAATACCAATATATAATATCTAACAGATAATCGTGTTGGTATATCATATGGGCAAGTTATACTTATCTGCGAGTACTAATATGCTTCGAATTATGGTAAAGGTTTTTGAGTTACTTTTAAATGTTTAAACATTTATTAGTTTGAACAATACGCAGTGAATAAAGACCGTGTTTCTGCTCATGTAATAAGGTCAAAAAAATGTGTACAAACAAATATTGGAATAAATAGAAAGTATTTAAATAAAGAGAGGCGCTAGTATCTTAAGTTAATTAAATATCGTCCGTGGCCCTGTTTCGGTGAGGGCCCTATTGCGGTGCTTTCGTCGTTTATGCTCAACAGCACGTACATTTGAAGATTTCTGACATCGTTGACTTTTGCATGGGGAAAGTAAACAAATGTTTATCACATCCACAGAAATGTTCGTAAAAATAAGGTTAAAATGAGCAAAGAAAGCAATATCAGACTTTACTCAGTCATAAACACGGTACATTTCTTAATATCTTTTTTATTACTTTATTACATTTATAAAACAACCGGACTTAAATTTTGATTCTCCAGGAATGCAAGTCCGGCCGGACTTGATGTTCTGGCAGTCAGACCAGTATTCCTAAGGAACATAAGTCCTAGGACTTGCATTCCTAGGTATATTAGACCTAGGAACTACATTCCTAGGAGACTAAGTCCGGGCAGACCACTGTTCCTACGGACTTGCATTCCTTTTACACCGGTATCATATGCCATTGTCTATCACTAAACAACTCCATTTTACCGTCGTACGTTCCTTCGTCTGTGTTGTCGTAGAGAATACCGTGTCCCAAGAAAGAAAAGGGACGTCGTGCCCGGTTCCGGAGGACAATTTTGACATCGTCCCCCACCTCAGCCCTGATGACGGGTCCCAGAATGCCCAGCTCGGGGACAGCAGCTTTCTTTGTAACGTAAGACAAATCAACGTACTGGTGGTAGCGCACCTTCCGGTATTTTCCGCCAATGCGGTGCGGACCTTTTGCGAAATACAGCTCCGATCGACTGAAAATTAAACGTATCACACAAGATTACATCAAAATGACGAAATAGAAACATTTTCGCATTCACGGCAGCATTTCTGTTTGGAAAGGAAATGTTTTATTTAACGACGCACTCAACACATGTTATAGTGCGTCAGGAAGGAAGAAACCCGCTGTCAACACTTCATGGGCTACTCTTTTCAATTGGCAGCAAGGGATCTTTTATGTGCACCATCCCATAGACAGCATAGCACATACCACGGCCATTGGTGTACCACTGACGGGGATCGATCTCAAACCGACCGCGCATCAAGCAAGCGCTTTACCACTGGGCTACGTCTCGCCTTTCTGTTTGGAATAGAATCTGAAGGAAATTCGATAAAGGCCTGAGCTGAACAAGAATACAGATGTCGGAGTTTGTGCCCAGATAGGCGAACATGGACAGTAAAGTAGACGAGACTAGGAGTAATTAAAACAAGAAGATTCTGTTTAGTTAGACATGCTGATTTGGATGTTCAGTGATGCTTCTCATCTTGTCAAAGTATAATATATAATATATCAGGGATCTAGTTTAATTCACGATGCTGTCTACCTCCCAGTCTGGTTTAGCAAGCTTCCTGTTTGTTTGTTCATTCCTGAGGGACCATAATCCCAATCTTCTTCCTCCACGGCTAAGTAGTACCATCGGCTGTTTCCACTTCCGGTCCTAACCTTTGTTGGTTTCCCACAGTCGGAAATGTTTAAAAATGTCGACATTCCTCCTGAAAGAGACGATAGGAACAATTAAAACAATTACTATTTGATGATTACATTTGGATAGTTTGACACGTAGGGGGAAGGGGAAAGGAAGGAGGACAGGGAGAGAAAGAGGGAGAGGTTTGAGAAAAACAGAGAGAAATTGTCGCTATATAGGCTACTTGTTCTTAGGAGCAGCAAAGGATCTTTTATATGCACTTTCCCATATACATGACAGCACATACCACGACCTTTGACGTACTAGACATTAGAAACTAATTTCGACAGAAATGAAAACCGAGTCATTGGCAGGCGATCGATCCTGCGATCTATCGTGTCTAATTATCTACATCTCACCTGTCCAGTTTAAACAAGTTGATGAAAGCTGCCTGTCATTGTTTACCTGATGCGCGGTCGGTCTAGGATCGATCCCCGTCAGCTAACCACTGGGTTTTTTTCTCGACATAACCATATGTCCGACGCCGATATAACCGTAATCATAATGTGTTGAGTGCGTCGTTAAAAAAATTTAAAAATAATAATAATTGTTTACCTGCGAAGTGTTCCGACACCATACAGTTGATGAAAGCTGCCTGCCAGTGTTTACCTGTGAAGTGTTCCGACACCATATAGTTGATGAAAACTGCCTGTGTTTACCTGTGAAGTGTTCCAACACCATACAGTTGATGCAATCTGCCTGCCAGTGCTTACCTGTGAAGTGTTCCGACACCATATAGTTGATGAAAGCTGCCTGTGTTTATCTGTGAAGTGTTCTGACACCATACAGTTGATGAAAGGTGCCTGTGTTTACCTGTGAAGTGTTCCAACACCATACAGTTGATGACATCTGCCTGTGTTTACCTGTGAAGTGTTCCGACACCATACAGTTGATGAAAGCTGTGAGTGTTTACCTGTGAAGTGTTCCGACACCATACAGTTGATGAAAGCTGCCTGTGTTTACCTGTGAAGTGTTCCGACACCATACAGTTGATGAAAGCTGCCAGTGTTTACCTGTGAAGTGTTCCGACACCATACAGTTGATGAAAGCTGCGAGTGTTTACCTGTGAAGTGTTCCGACACCATACAGTTGATGAAAGCCGCGAGTGTTTACCTGTGAAGTGTTCCGACACCATACAGTTGATGAAAGCTGCCTGTGTTTACCTGTGAAGTGTTCCGACACCATACAGTTGATGAAAGCTGCGAGTGTTTACCTGTGAAGTGTTCCGACACCATACAGTTGATGAAAGCTGCGAGTGTTTACCTGTGAAGTGTTCCGACACCATACAGTTGATGACAGCTGTCTGTGTTTACCTGTGAAGTGTTTCGACACCATACAGTTGATGAAAGCTGCCAGTGTTTATTTGTGAAGTGTTCCAACACCATACAGTTGATGAAAGCTGCAAGTGTTTACCTGTGAAGTGTTCCGACACCATATAGTTGATGAAAGTTGCCTGTGTTTACCTGTGAAGTGTTCCGACACCATACAGTTGATGAAAGCTGCGAGTGTTTACCTGTGAAGTGTTCCGACACCATACAGTTGATGAAAGCTGCGAGTGTTTACCTGTGAAGTGTTCCGACACCATATAGTTGATGAAAGCTGCCTGTGTTTACCTGTGAAGTGTTCCGACACCATATAGTTAATGCAAGCTGCGAGTGTTTACCTGTGAAGTGTTCCGACACCATATAGTTGATGAAAGCTGCGAGTGTTTACCTGTGAAGTGTTCCGACACCATACAGTTGATGAGCCAACGTCCTGGAAGGCCTGCCGTCATTCGGGCCGTCTTAAAGATGGCGGGAAAAACAGGAACCGTATCTCCACTGAACATAATAATAATAATCCATTTGATCAGTGATTCAGAGAATACTTACAATTATTCACATACAAAATTGATTACATATACAGTAGCTCGTGTCAGCAATGTACAGCCGTGTCCGGTGTATCGGCGCAGCCGGTGATTCGGTGCACTTGATATTTTGCTCAAGTATGCTTAGGAAGTTGTCAGCTGTCGTTTATTTTAACGAATTAAAGTTCAATTCCTTTTTTCAGTGTTTTATCAGGTTTCAACATATCTATTGTTATGGGTACAATTGTTATTAATATTTTTAGAATTATCAATAATTATATCATAATTTCAAAATAAAGCATTTATCTCCTTTCGTTTATATTTACGCAAAGTAGGCCAACCGTATTGTTATTAAGCATGTTAAAACCAGTCTAAAACACCTTTCCCGCATTTTGTAAATTATAGTAAAAGGTATAATTATTTGTTTCGGTGTTTTTTATTTAAATTGAAAAGGAATACACAGACACATGGAAACAAAACAAACGTTTTACACCTTAATTGACTGTCTTCCCAATGCATAATTTTAATATTGTTACTATTGTAGTAGTAGTAGTAGTAGTAGTAGTAGTAGTAGTAGTAGTAGTAGTAGTAGTAGTAGTAGTAGTAGTAGTAATAATAAAAGCAAAATATGATCCACATGTGTGCACAATCTACCCGAGAAAACAATCCATGTAGGCATATTAGCTATGCATGACAATGAACATGTATGTATATTCAGTAGTGTTCCACTCAAGAAAACGATTCCGAAACTGATCACGAGATGGGTCATGATGTCATTTTCATAGTAATATTTTTAACAAAACAAAACAAAAGAGTACTAAAATAATCCTGCGACAATATTGTAGCCTTTATGTCCTACAAACTGAGGTCATGGGCTGTCTATAAATAGCGGTGTTGCCGATATCTACTGCGCCGAATCACCAGACATGCAAATCGTTTTGGATACAAGGGGATGTCTACATTTATGTACCATTTTAAAATGTTTATTTAATACAAACATAAAACAATATGTAGTGTCTTTCAGATTATATACTGCTTCATTGGTGAGAGACACATTTTATTTCACAGTGTTCACATAGAAAATGG
This sequence comes from Dracogyra subfuscus, assembly GCA_016106625.1. Classification (NCBI taxonomy): domain Eukaryota; kingdom Metazoa; phylum Mollusca; class Gastropoda; order Neomphalida; family Peltospiridae; genus Dracogyra; species Dracogyra subfuscus. Next base: position 14,647 of record JAECMU010088541.1, read on the forward strand.
TATGCGTATGAATATGACCAGTCTGATGGGAACTACCGGATCACCTGATTCTATCAGATTGGGGTATCACATACGCATACTCATACACCGCAGCGCGGGGCGCAACAAGTAACTCGTTTAAACTAGCTTCAGCTCTACTTGTAACAAATATGTTTCTAGCTCGGTAGATGGGTTTTTTCCCGATTATCCATCGATTTGTATTATCATATATAAAATGGGGAAAAAATAATGTTACTTTGAAGATACCATCACACCATCGGCCTCTCCCCCCATTGGCCCCCTATTTCACATTTGATTGTATATAAT
>JAECMU010088627.1:0-12315 GCA_016106625.1 Dracogyra subfuscus
AGAATCACAATTCACAGCTTAAGTTGTTAACTGTTAACACCTTTGGTAAATAAAACAACAAACGATTAGTCGCCATCGATTGAAGCTACATAAAACAATTAACGATTAGTCACCATCCAGGAGAGCTCGTGTATAGGCTTTGATTGTTGAGTGAATTTTTTTTTGAATTTTATTTTCAATAAAGTATTTAAAAACAAAACTTTAAGCACACTTCAAACTGGAAAATAGTGCGTGCGTATTAATTTCGTGACATAATGTTGTACGCGAACAACACAAAATTTATACGCACGCATTTTTTTCACGGTTTACAGTATATTTATTAAGATAAAATTTATTTACCTGGTACTAAATAATCTGTCAAATGAAAAAGTTAACAAAACACTAAATCATTTTAAATGAAAAAAAAACAAAACAACAAAAAACCTAATCTAATAAACACATTTCTTTTGTTATTTATTATATATGTGAATTACACAACATTTAAAACCGCAGAATGTGGATGGTCAGAAACAAGTGATATTTGCCAAAATGTATAAACTATGAAAAGGTTTTATGTTATAAGCTAAAAACAAAAAGCAGTATTAGCTGAAACTGCTTTATATTCTGTCTTTATCAAGGATGAGTGGCTTTAATCACTTGCCTATATTCTTATTTAAATATTAAAGACATTAACCGCATCTACAACAAAATAAGTTTCAGTAATAAGTCATAAGTTGCCAGATAATTTTAATTGATTTCTTGCAAATATTGCCTGTTATTTTAGTTCATGCTCTCACTCTTATTATTTGTTACTTTCTATCTATATCAATGCATCTAGTGTATCTGGTTATATTGAATTACTTTACCCTTAGATTACCCTTGGGTTTTTTAATGTTTTTATTTTTCCTTTTTTTATTTGCCACCTTTTTCTACTTTCAATTGATGGGTAGATCTCCCAAGCTAAAACATTCACCAATGCTAATAAATGTTTCCTTTTTATTACTTAATAAACTAAGGTCGTCATATACAGTACCAGTAAGTTCTATTATCACTTTTAACTACCAATATAAATGACCAACACAATAATCCTTTCTATAAATGTGAGAGATTTTCAGTCTGATATTAATAAAAGATGTGATATTTTCAATTTGCAATAAAAATCTTCAATAATTTTGTTGCAAGAGACTTACCTAAGGATGAGAAACCGTGGTCAGCTGAATAGGGTTACAAGTGTTATTTCTCTGGTGGGGCAAGACACACATAGCTTACCTAAGAATGAGAAACCATGGTCAGCTGAACGTGGTTACAAGTGTTATTTCTCTGGTGGGGCAAGAGACATATAGCTTACCTAAGGATGAGAAACCGTGGTCACCTGAATAAGGTTACAAGTGTTATTTCTCTCACAGAACAAGAGACCCATAGCTTACCTAAGGATGAGAAACCATGGTCAGCTGAACGTGGTTACAAGTGTTATTTCTCTGGTGGGGCAAGAGACATATAGCTTACCTAAGGATGAGAAACCGTGGTCAGCTGAATGGGGTTACAAGTGTTATTTCTCTCACAGAACAAGAGACCCATAGCTTACCTAAGGATGAGAAACCGTGGTCAGCTGAACGTGGTTACAAGTGTTATTTCTCTCACAGAACAAGAGACACATACATGTAGCTTACCTAAGGATGAGAAACAGTGGTCAGCTGAATGGGGTTACAATAGTCCATGGGCCAGAGGCCAATTTGCGGGCAGCATAGCCCAGTGGCAAATTTTTCATGATTTGGTACCACCCAGAGGGACAAAGGCTCATAGGGATTTTTTGGTAGGTCTATGCATGTAGATAATAAAATGAGGTGATACCCTTCCATATCAACATTCCCACTGCAGCTCTCAGCCGAAGATGTCCTTTGCCGCTAAGAAGCTTGAAGTCGCATCCTGCTCTGTTGATCTCCCCCCACTGCTGGGGTTGATGATCCAGAGTTTGGGCGTGCTGACAGAGTACAAACTGTCACAGAAGAATGGGAAGGCCTTCGTAACACTAGTTTACGTAGACCAAGCACTACCATTGACCCGGAGGAAGAGAAGACAGAGAAGGAGGAAGGGGACAGGAACGACAGAAACGGCAGAGGGGGGACTAAAACCGGTGGCTACTCCACCGGCAGCGGTCCCTTCGCCGCCATCAATGCCGAGGATGCCGTCCCCGCCCCAATGCAGACCAGCCAGTCCACATCACATTGAGGTGGACCCGACAGCCAGCCCTGACATGCTCGAGACCGCGGTTCAAAACCCCCACCCACCGGCCCTTTTAAGGGCCAATCTTATGGCGCCGTCGGTTGGGTTTGAACCTGCGGTCACTCCGAAACAGCCGGGCCACACTCCCCACCGGAGGAGAGGAGACCAGTTAAAATCGCCAGGACCACACCCCTGCCAGATATCAGTATCTCGAACGAGAAGTACTTGCGGTTCGCTAACCACACGCAATACGACCCAACTACCAGGTGCGGCCCTCACCGCCATTCGGGCTGCCATATGACGAGGAAAGGGGCGCATGCAACATACGCGGGTTTCATGAAGGAGAGCATGGAGACTTCACCATGATGATCACCACCCTCCATAGTGGACAGTTCAGGCAACTGCTTATACATCGGAAAGCAGCCAACAAGACTATCCACAGGGCACTGCATAGGGTCTTCGACAGCCATTACCTGAGCTTCCTCCAAGAATACGGATCCATATTGGAGAACCATTGACACTTTGAAGCCAAACCGCTACCCTGACACCCTTTTCAGGGCTACCCAAACAACCTAGGTCCGTATAGGTCAGTACGTTTAGGCTAAAATAAAAAATCTGACACCCTTTAACTTTTGGCAGAACCATCTAAATTGCGTCAAAATCATCATAATTCTTTTGGCTATAACGCGTATAAATTACTCCATTTCCGGCTTAATTCTCCTTCTGAGAAAATTTCAAATACCATCTCCTTTTTCGCCTTACCTCAGTCCACCACCAGCCGGTCTTTTGCGCTCCTTCAGTGCTTAAGTAGTAAGTGAGAATCCCGCCTCCCCCCCCCCCCCTTTTCCTGTCTTAGACGAAAGAGCTTGCACCCGCGACAGGAGTGCACTACAACAGCTTGCTCTGAATGTGCACGTTAAACCCTATGACCTGACCTGACCTTCCATATCGAGTCTGTCATTTTCACCCTGAAAACTGAATAGTGTGTGGAATGAATTCCGAAGCAAATTTTGGGAGTAGGGGAAACTTAATTTGGAATAACTTTCCTTAGAATCACCCTATCATAACAATTCACCACTCAAAATGTGTTTTGAAGCCCCCTAAAGATAACATATCATAATATACAAATGAGCCACAAAAGTAGGTCATCGGAGGTCAAAAGGTCACCAATTCTGAGTCCAGCTCAAAACTTGCGGATTTCAGGTTTGCTTCGTCATCTATTAGTACATTTGCCAAACCCAGGCCAAGAAATGGTTAGAAACTGTGACTGAAGGAATTTCCAACCATTTAAAGGTACCCATTTTCAGTCATCTAGAAAAATATTGAAACGTAAACAAACCAGCCAAGGTTAATCTTTGCAGAAATTGATACTTTTATGTCAGAACAAATAAACACTCAAAATGTTTATTATGAAGTGCTCTTGGCATCTGATGTCTTTTAAAGAACATTATTATTGGCATGTACAAAAGTAGGTCATCAGAGGTCAAAAGGTCACTATTCATTTTTTTTTTTATCCCATTCTAAAAAAACAAGGATGGAAATGGCAATGAGAAAGTCACAATAAACACCCGTGGTTGTGTCTGAGCACCCTAATTAAGTTTTTGTTTTCAGATTGAACAGGTACAGGCTAGTTGAAATCTTGAAATTCCATCAGTGTTTCATTGAACTGATCTTTATAAAATTATTACTCCCCATTCTAGCTATTGTCAATAGATGGCACTAGCTGTATATTTCACTTTCACCAAATGGAGGTAGAATATAATCCTTTGCATTTAGTTCAGTTTCTAAGTATCTTTACAGCTTTGGCCACATATACTTGGTAAGTTTGCATCTCTGTAATACATAGGCAATAAATACATTATCCGTAAACTGATCTGCAGTATTTGAGGGGGTCACAGGTTTGGTACTACATATAGGAACGCGGGACTGGCTTTATAAAAAAAACTGCCATCAACCCTTGTCATCTGATGGGACATTTGCGAAAATCAGGCTTAGAAATGGCTGCAAACTGTGTCAGAAGGAATTTCCAACAATTTAAAGGCACCCATATTCAGCCAACTAGAACAAATAGTGAAACGGAAATAAACGCGACAAGGTTAGGTTTTTGCAGAAATTGATACTTTTATGATATATAAAATGTACCATCAACATTAACTAGCACAACAAACACCCTATTAAAACAAATAAACACTCAACACGTTTATTATGAAGTGCTCTTGGCATCTGATATCTTTAAAAAAAAAACAGAATTTGCATGTTTAAAAGTAGGTCATCAGTTTGAATAGTTACAGGCTAGTGGAAATCTTGAAATTCCTTCAAAGTTTCATTCAAATGATATTTTTCACAATTATTACTTCCCATTCAAACTATTGTCAATAGATGGCAATAGCTGTCTATTTCACTTTCACCAAATTGAGGTAAAATATAATCCTTTGCATTTGGTTTAATTTCTAAGTATCTTTACAGCTTTGGCCACATATACTTGGTAAGTTTGCAGCCCTATAATACATAGGCAATATATACATTATTTTAATCTTCATTGCTTCTGATTTCTGTATCTATCTGGTATTGTTATCTTTATTCTTCCAACATTCTTGTCAATCTTCATTGCTCCTGATTTCAGTGTCTATCTGGTATTATAATTTTTATTCTTCCAACATTCTTGTCAATCTTCTTTGCTCCTGATTTCAGTGTCTGTCTGGTATTATTATCTTTATTCTTCCAACATTCTTGTCAATCTTCATTGCTCCTGATTTCAGTTGCTATCTGGTGTTATAATTTTTATCCTTCCAACATTCTTGTCAATCTTCGTTGCTCCTGACTTCAGTGGCTATCTCCTATTATAATCTTTATTCTTCCAAAATTCTTGTCAATCTTCATTGCTCCTGATTTCAGTGCACTGTGTACCTGGCTTCTATGGCTCGTCAGATTCCTGTATCCCATGTGATCTTGGCTTCTACAAGTCCACCCATGGCATAGAGAACTGTACTAAATGTGACGAGTCCCTCACAACCAGCAGTAAAGCTTCCACTGCCAAGTCAGATTGTTCAGTTGGTGTGTATACATTAACTTTTGTAGATCCTTTAATTAACATTGATATAACTTAAACAGAATTATACTGAGATGAAAATCCTGCAGATTTAGCTGGAATGTCTGATTCCAGCACCGTCTGAAAACTGTCTCTGTCCTCCACAGAACTGCTTACTTTTCAAGACCTTGTAAAGTTTTCCATAATGATCATCAATACTAACTTCAAACTGCAGATTTGTTGGTGACAAGTGCTTAAAATTAGGCACAGACATGCATGCACATTTGTGCACATTCAAATGAACACTCATTTACACATGCACAGTTTAAAAAGAAAACTATGATATCCTCTACCATTCTTATATCTATAACGACAATGGCTTATAATTAAAAGTTTTATCCTGTAACTTACCCATGATATCCATGTCATAAACCCATGTGATAATTTACTTTATTAACCCGGTTAATAATGGTATGCAAATTTGCAAGGTCTCTAGGTAATATGTTGCTGTGGATGGGCCATTTTGTTACAAGCCAACAAGACCCGTGTACCTGAGCGTAACGTTTTCAAAGATCTGTTTAAAATGTGTGACATCAAACTAATCGTGATGATATTATATCGATGGCGGCAACTTTAGTACTGTGATTTATTAAAAAATAAATCAAAATGTTATTTTAGAAGTGTTATAGGATACTGTATAACCAGACATTTTCTAGATTTCTTTTTTTTTTGTGGCTTTCAAGGGTAAGTAATCAGCATCGAAAATATAAATCCTTGAAAATATTTGAAAAAGTCAACCAATTCTATCTAAAATATTTATTGTGAAAACCATAACACACTGACAATTTATCTGAACATTTTATTTTCTGTCATGCGCAGTTCACCGGATACGACAAGAGAATAGTATAGTCAAGACAACAAGTTATATTTTTTAAATGTTATTGTGTGAATCTAATTTATTTTAGAATATAATGAAATATTTTTAAATTTCATGTATTGTTTTTGTCAATATCTGTCCTTGATTGTTAATCACAAACTGCAGAGTTACACACAATAATAAATACACATTATAGATAACCACATACTGCTCGGACATTCATCAGTATACACAGTGACATAACAGTTCATTATCACTGCGGACTGCTCGCAATGAAACAGTTTACTATAAGAGTGAGTGAAACATGTCAAGGTCATATTAAACATCAAACTCTACACAGACTGACTTAGAAAACATATCATACAAATCGTAATCAGCTTTACACAAAATCAACGACTGTGATCAGTTATCTTGCGAATAGCATACCGAGTATTACAGTGGCCGAGTGCATTATTGTTTAACTTTACACCTCGGTGGTGTCGAACATCTGGCAGCCGAGGTGAAACTTTAATCAACAATAGTAACCAGACTTGCTAAAACTCAAAAATAAAATCACTTTCAGTTTAGATGTGGTAAACGACAAAAATAAGAAACCTTGAAATGTTTTTATACCCCAAACCATGAAAAATTAAAACCACGAAAATGTCCGATTATACAGTAAATAGTATTCGCTACTCATGTTTTTTAATATGTAAAATACTCTATATATACTGTATGAAATTTAGTCACATTGCTTAACTTTGTGATGCTGGGTATTAGAGCAATCAAGGTCAGCTGTGTCCAAAGGGCAAGTTTCGGCCAGTACGTGGGATGTATTCCAAACACTCAATCTTTAATAAACTTATTGATGCAGGGCCGTACCCTGACCAAAATCCATGGGGGGGGGGCACTAAATTTTATAAATTTTTAACATACTATAAAGATTAAACCTTGACCTTAACATATTTAAAAAAAAAAAAGGACGAGATTCTCAGGGGGGGCAGCTGCCCCCCCCCCCTGCCCCCCCCAGAGGGTATGGCCCTGCGATGTCATCACCTGTACTAAATATTAGGAATACCAATGAAAGAGACATTGAGAAACTTGTTAAAATAAAACAATTGTTTTTGTATAGTTTTTAATGATTTATATGATGAATATATATATAAAACAGGAACACTAATCTGATCAATGTATTATTCTTGAAAATACTCTTATTTTTTTTGTGTATTTGAAATGGTTTTTTTTTTTCCAATTGACCAAAAACAGACCTTTAAAATTTTTCCAAGTTTGGCACCAAGACATACAGGTAGAAGGCATTTTCAGAAGTTTATTATGATTGGAGTTATTATCAATATAATTATCTTTTATATATATATTACAGGTTTTAAGAAAGAAAGTTGTTGGCATCAAGACACAGTAAGCATGTTCATAAGTATATTATGATTGGGGTTATTGCCATTTCTCTGTTTCCAGATTCCAGTCCAGGTGTTCAGCTGAAAGTTGTTATAGGAGTTACTGTTGGTGGAGGATTATGCATCATGATGTTGATTGTCATTGTATGTGTATTAAGGAAAAGGTGAGACATTATCAGAACGTGTGAGAAACATCTCGCTGTTACAGTTAATTGATCATTATAGTACACGCTACTGTTATCTGGGGCAGGATTTAGCTCAGTCAGTTGAATGCTCGCTTGAGGTGATTATGTCACAAGATCTAAGCACCTCAGTGGATCCATTCAGCTGAGTGGGTTCAAGCCAATGCACTACAACTGGACAAAGGCTGTGGTATGTGTTTTCCTGTCTGTGGGAAAGTGCATATAAAAGATCCCTTGCTACATTGGGAAATTAAATTGTAGCGGGTTTCCTCCAATGACTTCAAGTCAGAATTACCAAATGTTTGACATCCAATGATTAATTAATCAATGTGCTCCAGTGATATTGTTAACAAAACAAACTTCTGTCAATTGTTATCCAGCTTTTCAGTTTTATACACATAAGTTTTATAATACACCATCAGATCAAATCTAGTAGATGAAAAATGTTCAAATCCATGAAAAAAACATTGCATTCAATTAACTATGCCTAATACATATGTACTTTTATTTCATGTATTCTACAGTCTGTAATTCAGCATATTATTTACATATTAATATTGAACAATTATATCTTTAACAATGAACACAATCATCAACTCACATACAGTTTAGATACAGAAGTACAAATCACTGAATTTAAATCATTTTGGAAATGGAATGTATGCAAGATAGTTGCTGTTAAAAAATAAATATATAATAACCAGATTATCCACATACAAAACTTCCCACCAAAAACTAACACAAACACCAAAAAAACCCAAAGCATGTCAACTATTTTTGGAACTTTTAATTATCAGGTCTTCTGGGATGTAGGCATACATGTAATACAGGGCTCAAAACAGATTGTGGCCAGGTCACTAAATTATACCAATGTCCTGTTTGAGCAACTTAAATATTAAATAATTATGGCATTAGTCCAAATAATATTATCTTCTTAAATAATATTATCTTCTTAAATAATATTGTCTTCTTTAGAGCTATAACATATTATGAGTCACTATTAATATTTGTGTTCCACATTAAAATCTTGCTCGTGGTTCGCTTAGCATAATTTGCCCGCAATAATTATTCTTTTTCAGCGAGTTTCAAACCCTGATCGAGCCATATGTTGTTAAAAAGAATGACTTTATACAGTGAAGTACACTTATAATGAACAAATCGATTGCAAAGTCCCGTTTTATGTCCCTATAACCAATTTGTGCAAATGTGTACAGTGAACTACTGCTATAACGAGCTAACTATCGTGGTCCCTTCCTGTTCGTTATAAGAGTACTTTACTGTAAATCTTTATTTTTTGTGCAAAAATAATACTGTTTTGTGTGATTAAGTTTTTCTGTTGTCCTCCAGGCACATCCACCAACAAATTGCCTGCAGCTAACTCGATTTGAATATATCTCTTACAATTTAGACCAGGCTTAACAAATATACTTATTTTGAAAGTGTTTTTTTTCTTTCTTTTTAACAGAAAAAAAGACAAAGAAAAACACTCAAAACGTGCACAGAGTTACGCCTCCAAATCTGTCTCGCCTATTAATCCTGTGCAACGTTGTGCCCACGAGAGTCACCATGATAATCCAGCCTACAACAGGGATGAATATCACTTTTATGACCCAGTGGAAAGCAGCATGTCTGACACAAGCATGCTTGACGAACAGTTCAATTATTCGACCCCTGAGAATATCTATACTGAATTAAAAGAACCGTACACCAGTCTTTACGGACTGAGTGTTGGTTCTACTTCATCCAAAAGTCAAGGAACTTTCATTAATAAGGATTATGCTAATATTGAAACTAAACAAGATTCTACATAAGATTTGGACTTGTAAACCAAAGGGAAAATTTAAAATTTCAGGTGTTCAAATATGACATTTCCTGTATTCTCAGCACAAGGAAAAGTAGGGGTGGGGGTGGACTGAGTGATATGGTTTTCACATTCTCTTGGTTCTGCAGCCCCTGGAATAGGTCATGTATTATTCTTTATGTATAATTTAGTGATGCGCAGCTATTTGTAATATGTGTATTTTAACAGTTTATGTGCATCATGACAAAATTAACATTTGTTTGGTATTAATCTGTACCTTAAATTGTTTAGTGAAAGACAAAAGCTGTGTCCTAACCAGATGCAAGAGATGCAATAATATTTATATCATAACCAGATGTGACCATAATGACGGTCTTCTATTTTTAAATTGTCATCGACTGATGAAATCGCCAAGTAAAACTTGTCTGATTGGTTTATATATATAGTTTTGCTGATGTGAAGAAAAATAAAAACAATCCCCATTATAATTGTGTCTTGCGCTTGACTAAATCAATCTGTCATGCCTTGAATTTAGGAGCTGTGGAGAAAAAAATCAGGATTTTTGCAATACTTGGAGATATTAAGATGACATTTTATATATCATTTATCATTTGTTATTAGCTTTACAGATCAAGTTGAAGTTTTGTAGGTATTTATTCACTTTTTAGTGTTGTGGCCTTTGAATTTAGGAGATACGAAAAATTATTGTGCCCAGTAGGGAACATGTATTGCTTTAGCAGTACTCTCAAAATGCTTGTTATTCATTGTAGTGTTTGGTTCAATATATTGAAACCAATACTAAATTTGAAATGCTTTGAACTAAATTTTTGCATTTTACATAAATTTCATTACATATGATAGACTGTGTATATATACTGATGGAAAGAAATAAGGGAACACATCAAATTGTAGACCCAATTTATTTCATAATTTGTGTAGTAATGTTTGTATTTAATACAAAGTTATCAATGTGGGATCGATTGTCTGTAGTGTTGACTGTGCTGCATATATGTTCCCAGTCAACTTCTGACAATATCAATTGATTTCTAATGCAGTCATTATTTCTTGTTGCTATCTGTGTAATCCTTTATTTTTTTTCCATTGTATATATGCTACAGTAGCAGATCAGGGATTATTTAGAATCTAGGAATGCTCAAACTGAAGTTTAGGATGGAATATCATGTTTTTACTGGTATGTCATTTAAATGAGGGCCAGGCAGACATTTACTTGAAGAGCTTTATTCTAATTTTTGTCTTTATATGTATTATTAATCCATTTGTTTATCACTGCCTTGTAATATAGAAAGCATTAATGTTAATAAATTTGTATTCATCATTTTATGATTTCAGTCTATAAAAAAATAATACTTTTACTAGATGTTATCCTTGCTGTGCACAACAGACCACAATTATTTACACTATATTGTTTCTCTATAGCATTAGTGGTTATAGCACTTTTATTAATGTCAGTAGACCCATGGATTGTTTTATGCGCCTTTACCTGCCTGTGAAAAACATACCCTGAAAAGGACAACCCCATTTGTCCGGCTCTTTCTCCCAGGATATTGCTTTAAAGAAGTGCACCCACCAAACCTGGCTGGAGTACACCAATTTCACCAAAAAAAACACTACATTTGCATGGGCAGGAATTACCACCAAAAATAAAGTCGTCAATGTTAACAATTTAGCGAAATCCGTATAAGTGACATATTAGCATCATAGAACTTTAGCATGGTCACCATGATGTATATCAACAGCGTGGTATATCGAAGGCCATAGTATGTGTTATTTTGTCTATAGCATGGTGCGTATAAAAGATCCCTTGCTGCTAATCGAAAGAATAGCCCATGAAGTGGTGACAGCAGGTTTCCTCTCAATATCTGTGTGGTCCTTAACCATATGTCCGACGCTATATAACCATAAACAAAATGTGAAGTGTGTTGTTAAATAAAACATTTCCTTCCTAACTTCCTTATTAGACATTAAAAAAAAAATCTCAAGTTGAATGATTAGTTGAAATAATACTATTGATATATTTTGATGTTATTCAGCTTTACAGACAATTAAATTTATAGTAGAACAAAGGTGGCGGGACGTAGCTCAGTGGTACAGCACTCGCTCTATGTGCGGTCGGTCTGGGATCGATCCCCGTCGGTGGGCCCATTGGGCTATTTCTTGTCAAAGCCAGTGCACCACAACTGGTTTATCAAAGGCCGTGGTATGTGCTATCCTGTCTGTGGGATGGTGCATATAAGAGATCCCTTGCTGCTAATCGGAAAGAGTAGCCCATGAAGTGGCGACAGCAGGTTTCCTCTCTCAATATCTGTGTGGTCCTTAACCATATGTCTGACACCCTATAACCGTAAATAAAATGTGTTGAGTGCATCATTAAATAAAACATTTCTTTCTTTCGTTTTATATTGCAGTAATATGCATTCTAACCAGCTGTTGTTATCACCAGTAGCATGTATTCATTGTTCTGTGTTCAGTTATGTAATCACCAACAAAAGAAAGAAAGAAATGCTTTATTTAACGATGCACTCAACACATTTTATTTACAGTTATATGGTGTCAGACATATGGCTAAGGACTACACAGATTTTGAGAGGAAACCCGCTGTCACTACTTCATTGGCTACTCTTTCCGATTAGCAGCAAGGGACTACTATCAAATTCAAGCATACCTAACCTATAATGTCCAATAAGACATTAGGAACAAAATGAAACGTATTTGAACATAATCTTTGCGTAGATTCTGGTATTTTTTTCATCACATTTAATGCCTCATGACTTGTATATCGAAAATGCATATAAAAGACCCTTGAATGGTGTGTG
>JAECMU010088631.1:8964-20587 GCA_016106625.1 Dracogyra subfuscus
AGAGAGAGAGAGGAGGATAGAAGAAAATCAAATATGCCCCCACTCACACGCACGTGTTTTGATTATGTCATTATATCATTATTTATAACAACACTTCAGTGGTCTGTAAAAAGAAGTAGGATATACAGTAGGCATACATATATGAAGGTGTTTTAATTTACATCAATTTCATCTGACCTGTTGGGACTGATGAAAACAAATGAATGAACGAAAGTAATTTTAAGATTATATATCAAATAGAGAATAGTACATTGCCCACTTAGTAACGAATTTATTAAAGCATTTTTTACTGAAGTGAATATGTTTTTCAATCAGGTATCTTTGTTTAACTTCGTTTTGGAAATAAGTAATGTTTAACTGTACATTTTGCACTTTGCATTTCTAAATAAAATACTTAGCTAACCATAATTATAAATAGAAAATATTATCTGTTTTAGTATTACTTTTATATCCAAATATAACAAGTTCAAATGATAAATTTAGGTTAAATATATGATGACAAGAATTTAATAACCAATTCAAACAAATATTCCAAAAAATCTGAACAACTCCCAAAATAGATGTTTTATAGATTCTCACGTTTTAGGACAAAAAGTAAACATTTCACTGTCAATAAGTTTGACTTTTTAAGCATTCTGTGTAATATTCTGTATTGGAACCATCTTAATTTTATTTCTTGAGTGGTTTAGGTTGCAAGTGAAATGAAGTTGCCCTTTTAGTTTGGCAATATTCGGAACTTTTGACAACGTTAATGTATAATAATATAATTTTGAGCCTTTTCTAATAGAGCAAAGTGTCCGTTGAACGGGAGAATCGTCCAAGGAGATATTTGACACCCAGTAGTTTATGTAGTTTTCGTACTAGGGTTTCATTAAACATTAATTCAATCCGACTAATTATTTAGATATTTCACAATAATATAGATTAAGATAGATGGTTACCTCCCATTAGTCATACCCCCATTAGTCATATGGCCAATAGTAATACAATTAGGAAAGCAGTCAAACAGTAAGTAAACTGAGCACACCTGTGTGGAGAATGAGAATGGCCTCAGAGAATTATTTCGGCTGAATGACCAACTGGTACTGGCTGTGTCACACTTCTAACTAGTCACTGTTGTAATCATAACTCCTGTGGGCAGCAGCTTTGAAGTATATATTTTTAAAATATAATAATGAAGACACAGTAGTAATTGTTTTCATGGTTTCTCCAGTTATAAGGAGTTGCTCTTAGGAGAAGGAAACATAAAGGAGACATGTTTTCATGTAACAATGAGATATAAAATAATCTCCAAGCTGCTGAAATCACATTTATCTTTTAAGTATAAATGTTTTGACAGAATTCTATTTGTGAAGTACTGTTCTCCTATTACAATTAGTTTATTCAGCTAGTAGCTTTTGAAACATTTGGGTACATATAACTGTGGAATACCAAATCATGGCATACTTGCACCATGGCTGCTTTGTTCTCTGGATACAATATTGACATTTTGAATGTTTTATCAATAAAATTAATAAATAATTATAAGCCTTTCTTTAATTAGTCGTACAATAAACAACAATGTGGGATCATACCATTTTTATCTGAGTAATGGGCAGATGATTAAGTGTGCACCAAACCTAGACCCGTGTAGTTATAAACTGTATGACAAATAAGAGTATGACTAATGGGAGGATACCAGATAGATAGGCTAACGCATACTACTTCACAATGTTATGTCATTGTTCAGTCCGACCGGACTTAATAACTTCATCTGACCAGCACCCCTTCCATTGTTGGTATTGTCATCATCGTCTTAACAAGTTGAGGGCAGCCCAGCGGTAAAGCACTCAGCTGATGCACGGTTGGTGAAAGATTAATCCCTGTCGTAGTGTCGACTGGACTATTTCTCGTTCCAACCAGTACTCCAAAATTGTTGTAAATAAGACTATGGTATATACTATGCTGTCTGTGGGATTGTGCATATGAAAGATCCCTTATAGCTAATCGAAAAATAGTAGACCATGGAGTGGAGAGAGAGAGAGAGAGAGAGAGAGAGAGAGAGAGAGAGAGAGAGAGAGAGAGAGAGAGAGAGAGAGAGAGAGAGAGAGAGAGAGAGAGAGAGATAGATATAAAGACTAATAATAATAATGGACATGTATAGCCAATGTAGTATTTGCTCAAAGACATATTGTCATATATTACATGCTACCAATCGGATGCTTTTACACAAACAGGTGTGTAGATTGCAATTCTGCGAGTGTCTGATTGGCGGATTACGTCAGAGACAACCGCACATAAAACGAATTAGGTGTGCTTTTTTGCAGCATACAGAAGCAAAGGTTTCTGTCTCCACGTTCGAGCGTTTAGGATAATTTAGAAGACGACTCAAGATCGATGGTTCGTATTTTGCAAGAATTAGTATTAAACAGTTTACACTTTAACTTTGTCTCTTTTAACAGTACACCGGTGTTAAACATTGATTCATTAATGTGTAACGCAGTGTTGTAAGATACCATCAGTATTGTTTGTGTCTCTACAACATAAATAATTTTGTGATAATACCGTTTAATGTGTAATAACTGATCTTGTAGGAACATTATGCTAGTGTATGATGAGAGTTGGGTTAACAGCACTCTAATATACTGTTCCTTTTATAAATTGGCTGTACGTTTGTCGTGTGTATTCTGTTTCTTACCGTTGTGCTGGGGTGGCAACCTCATTCTGGAGTTTCTTAAAGGGACAGCCAGTGTTTTTAAACACTAATGCATATATTTATTTTACTATTAGAGCCGTTTATCATCACTGAAATCAAACATTACTTATATTTTATTGTTTAGATAATTTCCGTACAACCGAAGTGTTTCTGGTTATCCTGGTGTTTCTAAGATCACAAAATACATTTTTAATATTTGTAAAAACGCACGTGTGTCTGCGAAATAACAGTTAAAAAGTTAACAAGCCAAAACATAGAATGACATTGACTACTCTGCCGAATATGTATATAATTTGGAGCATTTTAAAAGGGCAGTCCAAATATAACTGAGAAAAGAAGAAAGTATCGGACTATGCTGTATTAATATGGGTCACTGAGTCTTTCGTGAATACGACTATTTTCTCAGATGTCTAGTGTATATTTTAAAGGGGACTATCCTGAATGTGTGGCAATGTCGACCTTCAGAGACGTTTTAATGACTAATTACATATTAAATATATATTTTTTCTAAATACATTATTAGCGGTCGCATATTAAACATGTTTCTGGTCAACGTGATATTTTAACAAGGTCACACGTCAGTTTATTTCCCAATATATGAAGGGTCTAGGGCGTATTTTAAAATACTAGTTTTGTTGTAGGATGGGATTTGAATATTTGCTCATATATTTCTTTTAAAGGGACATTCCTGAGTTTGCTGCAATTTTGGAAATGTTATCGACTAACCCTTACCTTTTTAACGTTTGGTATTACATATCAAATATATTGTTCTGCATAATATAATAATGAATTTATATTAAACGTGTTTCTGATCGTTCTAATGTTTGTACTAGGTTAAATTTCATTTTATTTCCTAAAATATTTTTTTTTCGTACGTATAAAATTATTTTAAAACAAAATCCAGTTTGGGCTTCTTACAAATATTAAGACGACCAGAAATACATTCAATAATCAGACACTGATATTCAAAATATTTTATTAATCTGAAATATCTTACAATGCAGCAAACTCAGGAATGTCCCTTAAGTCATTCGCATTACAAAGAAAAGTAATATTTATCTTCTTCTCTCTTATACACAAATTTGTACCTCTAGTTCTGTTGTGCTACTATTACTTTGAAACCTACATTGTTAATAAGGCTATTGAGTTAAATAATGTCTTGTTTATCAGTCATGTACGTTGTCATAGCATATATACATATAAGATTTATGAACTTAGTAATAGCGTCATTGAAATTTATTACAGTTAATTGTCAAGGTTTGGGAAATCCAGAGAAACGAAGAGATGTGTTTAATTATTTTAAACAAAAACAATTTCATATTTATTGTCTACAAGATACACATTTCATTTCTGAACTAGAGCCATATATTCAAACTCAGTGGAGATATAAATGTTTATTTAGTTCATATTTAGGAAATTCTAGGGGCGTTGCTGTTTTGTTTAATAATACTTTTGAATATGAAATACATAAAATGAAATCTGATCATGCAGGTAATTTCATAATAATAGATATAACTATAGAAGGAGAGAGGATTACACTTGTAAATATTTATGGACCAAACGAAGATAGTCCCAGTTTTTATAAGAATATATTTGACCATGTAGAAGATTTTCAAAATGAAAACTTTATTATTTGTGAAGACTTTAATATAGCATTAAATCATGATCTAGACACTAGACACTATATACATATAAATAACCCAAGAGCCAGGGAATGTATATTAGAATATTTTGACAAATTCGGTTTTAAAGATCCATTCAGAAAACTACACCCTACCTTGAAGAAGTATACTTGGACTAAACAAATCCATTCAAACAAGCGAGGTTGGATTTCTATCTTTTATCTGAAAATCTAATGGCTAACGTAAATAAGGTAATATTTGAAAGTAGTTATCGATCTGACCATTCAGGTGTAGTACTGCAATTAAAGTTCTGTCATTTCCAAAGAGGTAGAGGGTTATGGAAATTTATTAACTCGTTACTAAGAGATAAAAGCTATATTAATATCATTAAAGAGACAGTTAGAGATATAAAAAGTCAGTATGCCGTACCTGTTTATAATTTAGAGAACATTAGTAATATTCCTAACAAAAATATTCAATAGACCATTAACGGTCAGCTTTTCTTAGAAATTCTTTTAATGGAAATACGCGGGAAAACAATATCATATTCAGTTTATAAAAAGAAAACAGAAAATATAGTAGAGACTAAATTAATTGAAGAAATTAAACAATTAGAAGAGGAGGAAAACCAGATTAATTCAGATATATTATAACAAAACGAAACAAATTAATAGAATTAAGAAAAAAAAAACCACATTAAAAGGCAAATTTGTTAGATCAAGAGCGAAATGGATCGAAGAAGGAGAAAAACCTACTAAATATGTTTGTAACATGGAATCACGGAACTATACTAGTAAGCTAATCTCTAGAATAGAGTTAAGTAATGGACAAATAATAACCAATCAAAAAGATATCTTAGAAAAAACAAAACTATTTTACCAAACTCTCTACTCCGAATAAGCAAATTGACGATGACTTTATGCAAACTATAGCACATATCAATTTTAACGAACTTAGTAATGATGAAGCAGAAGAACTAGAAGGTGAAATTAGTTATTCCGAAGCATTAGCTTTTCAAAAAAATATGAAAAATGACAAAAGCTTTGGTTCAGATGGGTTTACAGCAGAGTTTTTCAAAATGTTCTGGAACGATATCGATTAATTAAATACGTTGAACTTGTAGATTTTCATTTTTCTCAACTCGCTCTTGTTAGCTATTTTTTCTCATTCTACTCGCTTGGCTGTAGGCTGCATCCTTCCACCATTTATAACAGTTACAAAATCTTATCTGTTATGTTGATTTATTAACAACAACAGAAGTCATGATGGTGATTAGATGTTATTCCGTAACAGACATGAAATGTACAAGTACAAATAATACACTGGGTTAAATTACTGGCGAGAATTGCACCGAGCATGCGATCGGTCTCCGGGACTCCGGCCCGGGTCTCTGACTACCGGTGCGCTCCCGTTCCCTCACTCTCCTTTCCAGTACTGTCCCTTAACTAACTCAATCGTATTTATTTATAAGATACGTACATTAAAAAGTTGTAGGAGTTGTCAAGGTAAGACATTAATCAGCTTACCTGACTGGTCTTTTAGGCAACGCTCTTGGCAACAAGTAACATATATTGTATCTTGATTGCTAGTTAACAGTATTGGTCTGATTGGCAGGTCGTTAATTAGGTCGATATAGAATTACCGCTTAGCTAAATCTTAATGTACATAAATATAAATCTCTTGTTATAACGTTCAAATTGTAGCCCTATGATAGTATAATCGAAATGTCAAATACTCAAAAATTAGGTGTGATCACTTGTATCCCAAAGCCAAATAAACCAAAACAATTTCTCAAGAATTGGAGACCAATAACTCTATTGAATTGTACACACAAGATTGCACCAGGATGCATAGCAAATCGAATAAAAAATGTATTAGACAAACTTATTGCAAGTCATCAAACTGGTTTCATAAAAGGTAGATATATGGGAGAAAATATAAAATTAATATACGATATATTGCAGTACACAGAAGAACAAAATATACCTGGTATGTTATTATTAATAGATTTCGAAAAGGCGTTTGACTCTCTTTCTTGGACATTTATCGAAAAAGCGTTGAAATTGTTTAATTTTAAAATATGTATTAACAACTGGATAAAAACCCTCTATAACAATTCAACTTCAAGTGTACTTCAAAATGGATTTTTATCAGAAAGCTTCAACTTAGAACGTGGATGTAGACAAGGTGATCCTCTCTCACCTTTATATTTGTATTATATGTGCCGAAAACCTCGCAATATTAATAAGAAATTCTAAAAATATAAATGGTTTACAAATTGGTGGAGAGGAATTCCTCTTATCTAAATATGCAGATGATACAACCTTTATTCTAGATGGATCTCCCAAATCCCTTGAGAATACCTTAAAAATCCTAGTTATATATGCTAATGCTTCTGGTTTGAAGATAAATTATTCGAAATCGAATGTCATTTGTATAGGCAGTAAAAAGTTCTCAAAAGAGGTTTATCATCAAGTAAGATGGAAATTAGAATGGGGTGCAGAACATTTTGAGTTGTTAGGAATAAGAATTTCAATTAATTTTGAAATAAAAATTAACGAAATAAAAAATTTAATAAAACTTTGGACAACGAGAAAATTGACTGTGTTCGGTAGAATAGTTGTTTTAAAATCCTTAATCATTCCCAAATTAACACACTTACTAATTTCACTGCCTAACCCACCAGACAAAATGATAAAAGAAATTGATAAAATGTTTTTAAACTTTATCTGACAAAATAAACCAGACAGAATACTGGGTAAAACGCGAAGTTTTAATTCAAAGTTACTCAAATGGTGGCCTTAAAATGTTAAATATTCTGAATTTTATGATAGTTTTAAAATCCACCTGGATTAGTAGACTATTTTCAACTAACGCAAAATGGAAAACATTTTTTTGAAGTTACTACAAACCGATTACGTGTGGAGAAATGTTTTACATAGCTAGTGGCTAATTCAACAAAGATTAATTCCAGAATGTAAAAGTGAAATAATTAGAATTACTATTTAGTTTAATAGTAAAATAACTACTGACCACAAACCTATATATTATGAAAACTATATTAAAAATGGAGTTACATTTATTCAAGTTTTAATGGATGAACAGGGTAGATTTTTAACCTATGAAACATTTAGATTTAAATTTCACATACAATCAAACTTCTTTGAGCATGCATCTTTAATCAAAGCAGTTAAAACCTTTATGCATTGCATTTTGTCAAGTATCAACAACCAACAGGTTAATGCCTTAAATCGACAATAGTGCCAACTTCCCCCCAAAAATATTACAATTTAGGTTTCAAACTATCATTACATGAATAGGAAAAAGTGTATAACTTACCATTTATATGTTAAAAAAGATACAACTTTACAGTGGTTTCAGTATAGAATTCTACATCGAATAATCACAACAAACACGTTCTTATATAAAATAAAATACATAGAATCAAATGTCTGCGATTTTTGTCATAGACAACCAGAAACATTGGAGCATTTATTCTACGACTGTTCACAAATCTTTCTTTTATGGTAGGAAACTGAACGATGGATTCAAGACAAAGGTGAACCTACACAATTAGATAAACAGACAGTCTTGTTTGGAATCATAAAGAGGAAACAAACCAAGATGTTATTTATTAATTGGCTCATTATCAATGCTAAATACTAAATATATATATATCTAAAATGTAGAAACATGGACCTAACATATATGCTTTATTAAATATTTTAAAAGATAAAATAGAAATTGAAAAATATATACTTCTTAAAAAAGTTCAATTTCAAGAATTTGAGGAATACTGGGCACCTTGCTCCAGATACCTAGAAACAAGACATAACAATACAAGGTATTTCAATACAAATGTTTTTCTCTTTCGAAATTAAAGTGTTTAATTAACTCTTTATTTCCCTCTTCCTTATCGTCTCTTTTCTCCTTTTGCCATTCTCTCTAAATCTTTCCTCAACATTTATCTTCACTGTTAACCCCACATATTAGTGAACTCCATGTTTTCATGTATTCATGCTTATTAATATTACTATATTGATTCTAATTATATTATATTATATTATATTATATTATATTATATTATATTATATTATATTATATTATATTATGTATATGTATGTATATGTATGTATATATGTATGTGTATGTGTATGTGTATGTGTATGTATGTGTATATATGTATGTGTATATATGTATGTGTATATGTATATATAATGTTCATATGTACTTATAACATGGTAGTGAGACCCTGAGACTACCATACTTGTGTCTGGGGTCAATACACTTTAAAATAATATTGTTTTATAGGAGGCAGGAGGAGCTGTATTAATAGTGAAGTTTAGATAATTTTGATGTCGGACATTGACAGAATCAAAAATGCCGACGGAACAGAATGAATGCAATATTCTATCAAAAGTTTATGAGGAAACTTTAATTAACTTATGTTGTTTCATAACCAAGAAACATGTTTGAAATCTAAATGAAAAAATATATACTTTTTCCGATTAACCCTTTGTCTTCTACAGATACTTTTAGTTTTGGTGTTTGATGGAAATATATTTTGGTATCGGATGGATATGCAATTTCATATTTTTCATCGGTATAATTTGAATGAACACGTTATACCACACCGAGATATATATTTTAAAGTGCTTTTTTCAACATTATACTCCATTAATTAATTACAGTCACGACTTTTAAAAGGGTATTCCTGACTTTTACAGACGTTTAAACATGTCCCCTGCTAACAAGGATTTTAATGAATAAAACTGGATATTAATAATATGTTCTTGCTTCGAATTGTAAGTTTTGTAAACCATGTGTTTCCGGAATTCCTAATGTTTATAGTAGTTTAAGCAGGATTTGTTTATACGTGTACAAATTTACTGAAAGCAAAATCCAATTTCAGCTGCTAAGTTAGACAACTTTTGAAATATGTGTGATGTCACATTTGTAGTAAGGTGATATTTTTAAATTGTAATGTTTACTACACTGAAATCGTGGAATATTTCTGCCTCAGAAAGAATAATTTACTAACTCCTTTTAATGGCCTTCCATAATTATAGTTTTTTAATTTAGTGTGTCATTATGACCTTGACATACACTACTGTTATAATACTGACTATCATAGGTTATTACCGTGGGTTTTCGTATGTTTTTGTAGGTACGAAATTATTGTGATACCAAATCCAGTTTGGGCTACTTACAAATAATATGACGATCAGAAACACATTGAATATGCAGACACTGATATTAAACAAACACAAAAAACCCCATCAAATTAATAAGTAATACTAGTCGTTATGTACCATGTGTCGAAAATATATTACAATGCAGTAAACTCGGGATAACTCCAGCTTCACTAATCCACCACGTGTCCATGACCAGAGATATGGCTCTACCTCTTTCACGGAGTCCATTCCATCGACAGGCTACATCCTTTAATTACTGATAAATAATCGTCCTACTCCAAAAGCTCCGGAAACTTCACTGATCCAATATATGTCTAGTCAAATATCTATACATAATCAGTATCTACCCCTTCACAAGATTCCATTCTGCCGATCGACCAATGAATGAATGATTGTTTAACGACACCCCAGCACGAAAAATACATCAGCTATTGTGTGTCAAACTATGGTAAATGCAACAAGCATTTTGAGAGTACTGTTAAAGCAATACATGTCCCCTACCGGACCCAAAAGGCTTTCATATCTCAATAAATTCAAGGTACCTAACTCTGAAAAGTGAATAAATCATCACAAAACTTCAACTTGATCTGTACAGATGATAAAGCTATATACAAAATTTCATCTTGATATCCTCAGGCATTGCAAAAATCTGGAAAACTATTTGTTTTACATCTCCTAAGTGCAAGGGCAATAACTCCATTAAAAATGGTCAAATCGTCATGAAAATTTAACTTTATATGTAACGATACAAAGTGAAACTATACACACCATTTCAGTTCAATATCTCAATGCCGTGTGCACAAATTTAAAAACAAAAAAAATCCGGAAAACATATGTAGGAATGACGGAGATGTTACCTATAGTCCCCTCCGGTTGGACCTGCAGGAAATTAAAAATAATGTGATGGAAAACAGTGTAAAGACCTGTGTAAAAATACAAATATCATAGATATGTCAAATTAAAATTTGTAATAAAAGTCGGTATATCGAAGAAATTGTAATGCCGACAGACCACGTCATAATCATTTAGATAACATTATGCTTTCTTTTTCAACAGTACAGTTCAATAACCTGTCTCCTGATAATTCTGGGAGCTTCACTGATCCAGCACGTTTCCATGGTGACAGATATCTACATGATCGGTCTCTACCCCTTCCACGGACCATGGAATGGTGGCGCTGCCCTGTTGGCCGGCAGTGAGCTCGCTCTGCAGCAGATTAACGAAAGAAGTGACATACTGCCCAATTACAGACTTAATCTTCTGAGGAATGACACATGGGTGAGTAAAAAAACAAACAAAAAAAACAACAAAAAAACAACAACAAAAAAATCCCAAAACCCCCCACCCAATAACAATAACAACAACACACAAGAACCCCACAAAAGCACCAAAAAAAACCCCAACCCCACCACAAACAAAACTACCCCCACTTTATCTCTGAACATGACAGAGTAAAACGGACATTTTGACAACGTAGTGAGGCTATCGTAAAGCAGTTGGACTCGTTTTTACCCCGTACCAATCAGTTCCATATTTAAACGTCGTGGTATGTCTGGTATGTATGGTATGTATTGTATGTATGTGAAAATGCATAGAAACTACTTTTTTTCCCGGTAAAGGTAGCCAAAGTTGCGGTGGAGGGTTTCCTCATAAATATATGCTGAGGAGTCGTTTAACGTATAACGTTTTTCTTGTCTTCCTTAGTGCAATGCAGGGGTTGGAGTTAACATCATGTTCGAGCATTTCTACACTCCTCCAGCAAAAATAATGATCTTTGGCGCTATGTGTTCTACAGTGGCACAAGCTACGGCACAGGTGTCATACATGTGGAACGTTGTACAGGTAAGATTTTCACACAATGCCTAACCTAAAATAAATGGGGGTGGGGTAGGGACTAGCCTAAAATATTTGGGTGGGAGTGAAGGAGGGCTGTAAAAAAAAGAAGAACCAGGACACAGTAAAACAATTGTCACGGGGATCCTATAATACCCGTAACTGAATAAAACACGATTATCCAAATATCTCTCCAAACTGTATATCTATTAGATCTCTCTGTATCGGGCAGGCTAATATCCGAGTGGCTCGTCTCTAGGTGTATCAAAGATAAGATC